>CM053757.1:417710-463052 GCA_028658305.1 Pachyuromys duprasi | reverse complement strand
AAAAAAAACAAAACTCTGAGATACAGACTATAACCCCTGCTCGAATGTGGCCCATGGTAGCTCAGTACCCAACTGGGTACCCTAGTAAGGGGAACAGGGACTATTTTGGTCACGATCTCAATGGCTGGCTTGTCGACTGCCCCCCCCCCCTCGAGGGAGGAGCAGCCTGACTAGATCCCAGAAGAGGACATTGCAGCCAGCCCTGAAGAGACATGATAAGCTAGGGTCAGATGGAAGGAGGTGAGGTCCTCCCCTATCAGTGGACTTGGAGGGGGTCAGGGAGAAGATGAGGGAGGGATGGGGAGAGTGGAAGGGAATGAGGGAAAAGGCTATGGCTGGGATACAAAATATATAACCTGTGATTAATATAAAAATAAATAAATTATTTTAAAAAACTCTGAGATAAATTCTTCAGGCATTACTAAACAACAAATGATATCATTCATGCATTTTCATTGAAGAAGAAGCTTATTAAAGTATTAGTTGTAGAAAATAATAAAATTGTCAAGGTCTGGTTCTTGATATCTTAATTCTATATTACTTAATCAAGACATTTTTCTCCAGGTCCCACAAAGTAGTCAGCTCTTAATAAATATTAAATTTAGCAGTAGTAGGGTTTTGAACATGGTTTCTTATTGAGCAGCAACCAACAATACATTAACCATCAATTCTCCCAAATTTGATTATTAGAGTTGAGACAATTTCTATTATTATTTTTGGCAATATATATATGACTTTCTAGTGACATTTATATAGAATGAAAAAGTCTTTGGGGCAGCTGAACTAGCTTAGAAAAGGAGCAAATGTTGGACGAACCAGTGTTCCAATTCTCTATTCTTCAGTAGCCATCTTTATTTAGTACATTATATTCTAGAAGGAGAGATGGATCAATTACTCAGTATATTGAATTGGGAACTCAGAAATAAACTCATATTCATATGTCTGGTTAATATTTAAGAAAGTGTCAAAAGCATTCCAGTAAAGAAAGAATAAACTCCTCAATCAATAGTGCTGGAACAATTAGCTACCCACCAAGAAAAACGAAGTTACTGATGGTTACTCCAGCCATATGGCTGCTGTGAACTGCATCTGAGCAACAAGTGCTCTGAGTTTTCTCTCCAGCCTCTGAGTCGCTGGTGAATCTTTTTTATAAAATTAATGCCAGATGATCTTACCACCAATGCCTCTTTTCTTCTAATTCCCACTATGAAATAAGTAAAATATTTTTGGTTGCAAGTAGTCACAAAATGAATAAACATACTGATAGATATCTTTTATGAATTGTCTTTTGTGCCTTGACATTGTTTGAGGTACATATTTCAAGGTTTCTTTTTCATTGTGTATTTAATTCTTAAAATTAGTTCAGACTGTCACCCATTTGTTTATAAATATGTTTCCTTCTCAGCTTAGTTGGACAATTCACTTGGAAAACAATTTTTGAATCTCTAGGGACATTACCAAGCCTCCAGACCTTTCCATTCATAGGTCTCAGAAACTCTCTGCCTTTCCTTGGATATTGACTGTGTGGACATTATTTTGCTAGATAAGGAGACAGATTGATCACAGCTTTCTTATTTATGGAAAAATGATTGCAATACATGCAGAGGAGTCTGTCCCTGACAGGAGTCTGGCTCTCTTCTGAGGACCTTGTGACTTGAGCTGAAAGACTATCTTAACTAAAATTTCTCAGATAATTTCTATATTTTATATTCTTGGAAAATTTCTATATTCATGGGTTTATTTAATTTAGTCTTCCCATATTTCTGCTCTTGTTGTGTGCTACTATATTGAAAGGTCTGCTTATGAGGACAACCATAACACTGAAATATTTCTTCCCCCAAATTAGAAACCTTTGGATGCTAATATTATTGATTTGAGAATGAATGGTTCTCCAAGTCCTACCCCTTCTTCTCAGGATCTGGGATGGAAACTACGAGGGGAGATTCTTAGTCTATTGAAGCCCAGGCTGCCCTCTTCCTATGGGTTCTTGCTGGGATGAATGTTTCATGGCTTCTTACTTCTAGGAGACCATCACACCATTGCTATAACCAGATTCAGTGTCCTATCATGTTAAGAGCAATGTCAATGCCAGCATCACATAAAGAGGAATCAATATCCCTGTTAATGTTGTAGGGCAATCTTTTCTTTGTAGTCCACTATGCCATTTAGGGGGCCTTCTGATACATATGCATAAGAAAGCATATTTGGATGGTTTCTTTTGGTTTGGGATCAGATCAAGAGTGGAAGGCCATGACAGTGAACTTTCTATTCAGCTCTGGTGTAACCATGGCCTTGAGTATTATGAACAGTACAGCAGTAACATGGAATTATAGATGTCTCTTTAACACAGTAACTCATTTCATTTGTATATAGATCTGCTAGTGGGATGGCTCAATTAAATGAAAATTTTACTTTGTATTGTTAAAAATACTGCAAAGTGTTTTATCTAGGTTTGTAATAATTTATGTACCCACACACAGCATGAAAGATTTTTTTTTGTTTTCTTCAGAACCAGATGTCTTGTTTTAAAGTGCACACAATTAACCTGAAGAGATAACCTTACTATAGTTTTGTATTTCACTGCCTAGTGACACTGAGCATGGGTTAGTTTTACAGATTTAGATGTCTTAAATTTCCTTGCTTAATAAAATTCCATTGGGGAAAATTTGCTGGTTATTACTTCCTCCATGTAAGCAAAATTCCTTGTGTAGCTTCTGATTTTCACCAGATGTCACCCATTTTCACTCCAAAAGTTGTTCATTTTCACATAATTTCACTGGATATATTAACCATACTTTGTGGTAGGCTCCATGCCCAGCAGTAGAAGGCCAACAAAAAAATAAACAAACAGGCAAAAAAATTTGCTTGTTTGCCTGTTTGTTTCTAAAGAGAGAGAGAAGAGAAAGGAAGGGTATGGACTTGGGTAGGTAGGGAAGCAGACACTTTTAGGGAGAAGTTGGAGGAGGAGGAACGGTAATCAGAAAATATTGTATAAATATCTTCTAATAAAATTTTTGTGTATTTTATATTTGTTGTACTTATTATTTTAAAGAATTTACCAACTAGTATGAATCATTCTTTTTTTTTTACTTTGCATTTTAGATGTTTGAGGTTTTTATGCACTGTACTTTGGAAACGCTTCCATTCAAGATGGATGTGTGTAGTATGTTATTTTTACCTTTTCATTTGTTTATCTGAGGTGTATAACATAATGTTATGGAGTAGATATAGACTGTTCAGTGGTTATTCTATAAAAGCATAACATATTTGAAATTTCAGTTACGTCTTTTATTTGAAAGCGGCAGTAAAGCCTGTCTATTTAACAAAAATAAGAAGAATCTTACTAACTTCATGCTGCATGTTGCATGAGTGAATATTCTCATTCTACATATTTCCTGATTTTTGCCCTTGAAGATATGTCTTCATCTTTAAATTTCCTTGCTTCTTCTAATACCTTTGTTTGGTATGTTTATATTCTCTGCCTGTGTCTGCATGTCTAACCATAAGTGAGATCATGTAATATTTCTCTGTGTCTTTATGTCTTTTATCATAGAGTCTTGTTCATATTTTCAAACTTTCCCTAAGGTCAGGATCACCTCTTTGAAGGCTGGATAATTTTTCCATCCAATAGATATGTGCAACACTACACTCCATACACACGCACCACATTTTCTCCAATTTGTTGATAAGATTCTTCTATTTCTTGACTACTGTACATAGTGCTATAATCAACATTGGAATATATCCATTTTTATGCATGGTAAATTCATGACCCTTGGGTATATTATCAGAAGAGGGATTGCTGGTGAGTCTATTTATTATTATTAATTATTAATCGACCTTATATTTTCTGTCTCTTGCAATGTCTTCACTAATCTACACTTTTTGCAGTATAAAAGTTCTTTTTTCTATAAACTTTGCTCAGCATGTATTCATTTTCTTCTGAACTGCAACTCTTCTGAAAGGAAATAATCAGAATTTGTTTCAGTTTTCACTGTTGTAGTGATTAATGGTGTGGAGTAGCTGATGACCATTTTTATGTCATATTTAAAAAATATATTTAAGATTCTTTCCCCGTTTCTAAATCTGGGGGTTTTGTCTTTTCTTATTTGAAATGGTTCTTTGTAAGTTTTGAATAATAATCACTTATCAGAAATGTGCTGCACAATAAATATTCTTTCTGCATCACTAAGCTGTGTTTTCATTTTTGTTGTGATGAAGGTTTCTGTTTGAAAAGACCCAATTAACGTCTTCTCTTGTACCCAAAGCTTCTAAGTAATAGTAGAAAATCATTTCTAAGGCCAGCATTGGCCCTTCATTCTGAGTTCTTTTCTGCAGTTTTATGGTACTTGGTCTTGTATACATTTTAGGTGTATTTTCCCATGCGCTGAAAGAACAGGGTTTATTTTTATTCCTTTGTATGCAGTTGTGTACTATATTAGCTCCATTTACTGAAGACCTTTCCTTCTTCATTGTGCCATCTTGGCGCCCTTGTTGAAAATTACAGGACCACCAATATCTGTATATTTCAGGACAACCTATTCAGTTTTTAATAGAAGTTTCTAGCAGCATAGAAGATCTTGGTCTCTGAACCTTTTCTCTGACCTGACCAAGAGAAGTGAATATGAATTGTAGTTGCAGAAATTTAAATGGGAGCTACAGTGCCTGTCTGTCATATATTCTCTGCATAAGTTCCCAATGTAACTTCCTTGTTACCCTTTAGGCTAGTGAACCTAATTGATCCATGGGCTTTAAAGCCCCAGTAGTAGCACAATGTTCACTAATAATTTTTTATTAGGAGTGTAGCAATATCTTGTTCATGAACAATTGTGTTCATGAACCTAATTAGATTATGTAAAAACATAAACATCCAAATTAAAGGTATAGCTTTGTTTTAAAATGGTGACCCTAATAGATTTAGTTTTTAGTACAATCTCAAGAATGTTTAAGTATTTTGAATACCAAATAAATATAATAGTATGAGAGTAACATAAAGGTAGTTTTCAAATTATGAATTTTTTTAAAAGCTCAACTATATCCTAATAACTTTTACAGTTGCTGGAAAAGGATGCTTTTTGAAAATATTTTATTAAAAATAGAGACTAAAAAACAATAAAGTCCAGAAACTATAGCATGCTCTTTTAGGGCCTTAATGTCATCAAAAGTAATAACTAATTTCAACTTTGCAAACAAGTGATTATGAAATCAAATCAAGCTAGAATTCTTTAATAAATTAAGAACACAAATGGGAAGCAAAAGTCATAGAAAAGTCAAGGAGGTTGGAAATCAGTGTTGATGTGAATGAAGGGAAGGGAGAGGAAGGTCTCAGGAATACAATAGTATTAGCTGTAAGTTGAAACTTCTTTGCTTCTTTGGCCCCACTCCTAATGTTGGATGGGAAATCTCCAGTAGCAGACACATCAGTACATTCTGTTCTGCAGACTGTGAGACCTTTTAACTCAGAGCTATGGATTGAGGTTTGCATTCCAAGCAAATTATTTTTCTAGCAAGTGTTCCCTAATGTGATTTTGGCTTCAATTATGTTGGAACCTGTAAGAAGGATGAAAACAGTCCATTATGTAACAGAGAGAACACAGTTTAATTTGTGGTAAATGTGACTAAAAAATACTTCTGAACATGAAGGAAGAAACATGTTTCAGTTCTTTCTCCTTTCTTTCTTTCTTTCTTTCTTTCTTTCTTTCTTTCTTTCTTTCTTTCTTTCTTTCTTTCTTTCTTTCTTTCTTTCTCTCTTGCTTAGGCCACTCTTGCTTTCACACTTCATTGTGTGAACTTTTCTGGACATTGTGTAGGCTCGAGAGGTCCAAACTCAGATCTTAATGCATTCACAGCAGTCATTTGCTGAATGGGCCATCTACCTCTCTAACAGTTTGCTTGGCATTTTAAACTTGAACTGGTATCTTCTATATTCATCCATTTTTGTAAGCAATGATAAGATAGACTTGACTTCAAGTCTACATAGTATCCAGCTGGTTATAATTAGCATATTGTGCTAATCCATCAACTTATTGATCATCACGCAGGATGATTCCACCACTTGACATTAAAAATATGGCAAACATGGAAGTTTATAAATATATATTAATAATATTTTATTTTTATTAATTACAGTTTATTCCCTTTGTATTCCACCTGTAGCTCCCTCCTTCTTCCCTTCCCAATCCCACTCTCCCTCCCTCTTCTCCACCCATGCCCCTCCCCCAGTCCACTGATACAGGAGGTCCTCCTCCCCTTCTATCTGATCCTAGCCTATCAGTACCTGTTGCCATTACTAGGGAACCCACTTGGACACTGAGCTGCTATGGGTTACATCTGTGCATAGGTTCTAGATTATCTCCATGCATGGTCTTTGGTTGTAGTATCAGTCTCAGAAAGCACCCCTTTGTGCAGATTTCTTGATTCTGTTGCTCTCCTTGTGGAGCTCCTGTCCCCTCCAGGTCTTTCTATCTCCTTCTTTTTTCATAAGATTCCCTACACTCTGCCCAAAGTTTGGCTGTAAGTCTCAGTATCTGCTTTGATACTCTGCAGGGTAGAGGATCTCTGTGGTAGGCCCCTGTTTTTCCCCCTCTTCTGATATCCACCCTTTTTGTCTTTCTGAATGAAGTTTGAACATCTTACCCAGAGTCTTCCTTCTTGATTAGCTTCTTTTCGTCATGCTAAATTCCGTGCTTTTGGCTGTTTATCCAGTGTAGAGGTTATCAGATTATACAATCCTTTTCTAAAAATTATTTTATTATTTATTTATTATAATTTATTCACTTTATATCCCCACTGCAGTCCCTTCCCTCATTCCTCCCAGTCCTACTCACCCTCCCTCTTCTCCCCTGTGCCCTTTCCCTATTCTCATAATAGGGAAGGACCTCCTCCCCTCCTATCTGACCCTAGACTATCAGGTCTCATCAAGGCTGGCTGCATCCTCCTCCTCTGTGGCCTGGGAAGGCTACACACTCCTCCCCCCAGGTGGAGGCGATCAAAGAGCTGGTCACTGAGTTTATGTCAGAGACAGCCCCTGTACCCCTTACTAGGGAACCCACTTGGAGACTGAGCTGCAATAGGCTTCCTCTGAACAGGGGGGCTAGGTCCTCTCCATGCACGGTCCTTGGCTGGAATATGGGTCTCTGCAGGCCCCTCTGGGCCCTGGTTTTTTGCTTTTCTTCTTCTCTTTGTGGAGTCCCTGTCCCCGCCAGGTCTTTCTATCTCCCTCTTCTTACATAAGGCTTCTGGCACTCTGTCCAATGTTTGGCTCTGAGTCTCAGTATCTCCTTCCATACCCTGGTTGGTAGAGTCTATCAGGGGTCCTCTACATTTGCTCAAATATGTTCATAGAAGCTTTATTTGTAATAACCAGAATCTGGAAAAAAAAACCTAGATGTCCCTCAAAGGAGGAATGGATACAGAAAGCGTGGTACTTTTACACAATGAAATAATACTCAGCAAAAGACTCTACCTAGCAGTGTATCAAAGCAGATACTGAGACAAATAACCAAACCTTTGGCAGAGTGCAGGGAATCATATGAAAGAAGGGGGAGTTAGTATGACCTGGAGAGGACAGGAGCCCCACAAGGACCTAATATATCTGGGCACAGGGTTCTTTTGTGAGATTGTATTTCCAACCAAGGACCATGTATGGGTGTAATGTAGGACCCCCGCTCAGATGTAGCCCATGGTAATTCAGTATCCAAGTGGGTACCCTAGTAAGGGGAACAGGAACTATTTCTGACATGGACTCAGTGACTGGCTCCTTTATCTCCCCGCCCCCCAAGGGAGGAGCAGCCTGGCTAGGCCACAGATGTGGCCATTCGGTCAGTCCTGAAGACACCTGATAAGGTAGTGTCAGATGGAAGGGGAGGACTTGGAGAGGGGCAGAGAGGAGATGAGGGAGTGAGGGTGGGACTGGGAGGGAATGAGGGAGAGGGCTACAGCTGGGATGCAAAGTTAATAAACTGTAACTAATATTTAAAAAATAAAATAAAATAAAACCAAGAAAACCATGAAATTTGCAGGCATATGGTGGGAATTAGAAAAGATCATCCTAAGTGAGGTAAGCCAGAAGCTTAATGAAAGACACATATGGTATGTGCTTACTTACAAGTGGATATTAGCCATTTAATATAAGACAAATGTACTAAAATCTATACTCCTAAAGAAGTTAAACAACAAGGAGGACCCTAGGGAAGATGCTTAATCCTCATTCAGAAGGGGAAACAGGATAGACCTCAGAAGTAGAAGACAAATATCATGACACCTCTATAATCCTTTTATTTTGAGAAATTTCCCCGCTAATTTTCAAAGAGCAGTAATAAACTGTTGTTAAAAACAGTGTTTTAAAATTCTTTTTTCACTCTACTCTTACTCTTTCATCTTTTTGATAGTAGCCACTGAGCCAGAGCCAGTGATATAACCTTGTGGCTTCAGTTTGTATTTTCTTAATGCATAGTGTTGGTCATTGGTATAATATCAATCAAGAAAATTCTGTTTAGTCCATTTTCCTTCATTCAAACTAGTTTATTTTCTTACTAGTGAGTCCTTTAAACATTTTGCACAGCCACCTTTAGGTGTACACTTTGCAAATATTTTGTCCTATTTCTAGACTGCTTTTTCACTTTTACTGTTAATGGTTTTCTAGTCTGTGTGGAGATGCTTTATTTGATAAAATTCATTCATGTAGTTTTTGTTGTATATGTTAAAAAGGTAACATCATGAAGTTTTCCTCTCTTCTCTCTTTTTTTATAGTTTCACAAGTCTAGGTGTTTTATTTAAAAGGTTTAATTCTTTGAGTTTATTTGGTATAACAGTGTGGATTGGCATGAGATAGATTCAATTTATTCTTCTGCACCTGGAAATTGAAATATTTTAGTAACATTTACCGAAGAGATTTTCTTTGGCTGAAAAATCAATGAAATATTAACACACTAGGTTATCTCTGGGTACCCATTCTGGTCCATTGGTCTATGCTAGAATGTCCATATTATGCTGTTTTAACTAATATATCTTTACTAAATTAGTTTGGGAAGGTATTAAAATTCCTATTTTTGGTTTGTTTGTTTGTTTTTTTAAGATAGTAGTTTTATGTGTAGTCCTGGCTGTGATGGAACTCATTCTGTGGACCAGTCTGGCTTTGAACTCATGAGATCCTCCTTCCTCTGCCTTCTGAGTACTGGAATTAAAGCTGTGTATCACCACTGTCTGGCCTTAAGTTCTTTTTGTTTGCTTGCTTTTAATGTACACAAATTAGAATAATCTATTTCACTGAGTAGATTGTCTTCAACAAACCATCCAAGTATAACCCTTTCTCATGTAATAAAGATTATGATCTTTGCATATGGACAGAAACACTGTGAGAACATACTCAGTCATATTTCCATACCAGGCAATGCATTTAGAGGAGACACAGCAAGAGAACCCTAGAGAAATTTTATGGTTGACTCCAATAGAACTGCTGGAGATTCTTTTTGCCATCTTATGGCCAACAAGCTATTACACACATACATTCTTGCTATGGTGTGTTTTGGTGTCAGGTAGTAAAACACTTTTATCTCTGTTCTTTTTGTTTGGTTAAAATACTTTTAATGGCTGGCATGATGGTGCACATCTGTAATCCCAGAACTGGGGAGGTAGAGCAGGTGGATCTTTGTGAGTTGGAGCCAGCCTGGGCTACAAAGGGAGTACAGGACAGCTAAGGCTACACAGAGAAACCCTGTCTCAAAAAACAAAAACAAAAAACCCAAACCTTTAAATATTTAGTGTTTTGTAGCTCCATACTAATATTAGAACTTTTTTCTTTTCAATATAAATCATCATTGGAATTTGTATAGCTATTGTACGGAATGTGTATAGTGTTTTGTCTAGCACAGATATAATATTTTAACACTATCCGTTCCTCCAAACTATGAAATGATAACTTTACATTTTTTGTGTTTTCTTCATTTTCTTTCAGTAATATTTTATAACTTACAATGCACATTTCCTCCACACATTGTTTAAATTTATTTCAATTTTTGTGGCTATTGTAAATGAGATTTTAAAAATTACCTTTCTGAATCACTCATCTAGTGATTTATCTTATATTTTGTTATAATTATTATTATTTCTTAGTGCAATCTTTAGTCATTGTACAGTCATATAATCCATCCATATGGAAAAAATTACCTTTTTCTTTCTTTTTATGGATGTTTTTTACTAATTCTTTTCTCTCACTTGCCAGGTTTTCTTGTATGGGTCTTCCAGTGGTCTGTTGAATAGATGAGATTAGGTATCCTTCCTCTTTCTTGTTTCTTCTTTACTCTTTTCCAGGGAGTAAAATGGAAAACAATGAAAACCTCTCTTTTCTGGAAAATTGCCACTGGAAGAAGGGTAGAAGAGTGTGTCTGCTCCTACTGTGATGTGTAGCAGTCATAAAGTTGAAGACAGGTCATGCTTGAGAGCAAGGAACACTGTGTAGTCTCCACAGGGCATTTCTCTGTGGCTGCCAGGAACCTGCTTTTTGGTTCCTAGTGTGTTTCTCATAGTCTATGTAGAATAGAGAGACCTGTGCTGACTTTTACTGACATGGGGACTTGCTGGTAGGGATTGTGAATGAGGCACACTTTCCTTTCCACTGTGGCTTAGTCTTTAGATGTAATTGCCATAGAAACAAATCTGGAGACATCAGTTCCACCATAGCAGTTTGAATGTCAGCAGAGTGAAAATGTTACTTCTTCATTTAAGAGTGTCAGTGTTGTTCTATCTTTATGAGGAGTGATGAGAAAGCAGTTTTAAGAAATGGTTCATGATCCCATGGGACTTGCATGTTATAGAAAATTATCTGCTAATTGCGATTTGAAAGGACCTTTTTCCTTTCTGTTCTGTATTTTTGGTAATAAATCAGTTGTATTTTGCACACACTCCTAACTCTTAAGTTAAGGATTTATGTTCTTGATGTGGTGTATATGAAATATTCAGGCTCTTTAACTTGATCTTATAAGATTATGAAGACTATTTTTCATATTAGGGAATTTGTACAGTTACAGTTTTTACTGTCTTAATGAGAGTAGAATGAGGATGCGTTCAACTTCTCACTGAGTAAAGATTTTTAACTGTGGGTTTGTTTGATATGACTGTGTTGAGTGTCATGGATATAATACCAATTTTTTGAAAGTTTTGTCTTAAAAGGATGCTGGATTCCACCTGCATACATTGCACTGATCATATGGTTTTTGCCTTTCATTCTTTCTAAAGTGATATATCACATTTATTAACTGATACATATTAAACAATTCTTGCTTTACAGAGATAAATCTAATTGCCCCACCATTGTTACTAGTCCGTTTAATATGCTGTTTAATTGGATTTATTAGTATTTTTGTTGATGATCTATATTCATGAAGGGAATATGCTCTTAATTTTCTTGGATTAAACTTTTACTTTGTGTGCCTTTAGTATTAGGGTTACACTGACCTTTCAAAATGAATTTAAAATCTGTATTAGACTGAGTTTTTCAGAGGAATGAAACTAATAGAATAAAATGTGTACTATGTAGAGGCATTTATTAAACTAAATTACACAGAAAGGACTGGGTAGTCCAATAGGGGCCATATGCTTCTTATAGAAGACAGAATCAAGTAACTACTTTCTTTACAACGCTGGATCCCTTAGTTTCCCAATATGTTTTTGAGGAGCTAGATGTCTCTGTGGAATTACTGGTATTGTGTATATTTTGGAAAGCTGAGAAAGCTAGCACCTGATGTCAGTGGAGGACAATAGCAGTGAAAATATACTCTTTCCTACCCATTTGGGGAAACACTAAGGAAAGGATGTGAACCCTGATGTTCACACTGACCTTTCTAGTCTGGGCTCTCTTTTGGAGATTGCTGACTACTTTGTGGGTGTGTCATCCCTTTAGTTAAACCTATTTGAAAATCCCCTTGAAGGTATGCCCAGAGGTGTGAATTCTAGTTGCTCCTAAATTCTCTCAAATTGACAATTAAAAAGAATCATCATTAGAAGTATTCTTTCAAATAACAAAGACACAGTTCATTCCTTTGAAGTGATTATAGGTCGAAATAGCAACTCAAATATATGATTTAATCAACAGAGTCACTCCCAACATTTCTGTTGTGGCGCATGTACACACACAAACACTAAAATGATCAGAACTAACAGTGACCCCAGTTCCTGAGAATCTGGCACCATCTTCTAGACTATGGCACAAACACAGATACACACATAAAATAAAATAAAAAATAAACTCAAAAGTTACTCAGTCAGGTGTATAATGCAGGCAATCTACCAAGATATGACAAAGCTAGAGTTGATTTTTTAAAAAATTTTATAAGCAAAACACAATGTTTTCAAAAAATAGTTGTTTCTTAAATTGGAACATTTTGAAGCACTATTTGTCACAACTACTTAATTCTAACTGCCTGGTAGTTATGGTGACCAGTTATGTTAACTAATCGGCTTTTATCCAGAGAATACAAACATCTCACAACAAGCTTATCAACACTGTTATGGGCAATTTTGCCAAATGAAACAGTTCTTTACTGGAGTTAAAACTGCCTCTTACAGAAACTGAGAGATGTAGGAGATGTGGACATTATCCCCTTTGATGTATATTTCAAAGAGATGGCCCCTGGGTTCTTCCGAAAGACATGGCTAGATCATAAGGTTGAGAAAAACCTACTTAGCTTTTCAGAGGATGTGTATATATTTTAATGACTGCGAGTGTATAATGTGAATACACAGAAGAAAAATGGAAAGGAGAATCATTTCACTTATTCCCAGCATGGACAATTAAGGCTTATATTTTAATTTATAGCTTTTCTTTCAACTTTAAATGCTTTTACTATTCTCCAGCCTTGGTAAGAAGCTGTGGCTTTAAGGACGACCCTCACATTTTTCTCCGGCTCATTGTGATTCTTAGACTCTCGCATATATTTTCAGCTGAACTTCAAACTGTGTTGCTTTAGTACAACAAACAAACTTGTGCTTCAGTAGAGTTCGATGGCCTCATTTTTCAGAATTGGGTCTGTCATTACCCTTTTATTAATGTTTCCTGTGCTTATTTGTTAGATTCCACTATTTATTTTTATTATTTTTAAATTTTTATATTAATTACAGTTTATTCACTTTGTTTCTCAGCTATAGTCCACTCCCGCCTCCATTCCCAATCCCACCCGACCTCCCTTATCTCCTCCTATGTCCCTCTCCAAGTCCACTGATAAGGGAGGTCCTCCTTCCCTTCCATCTGCCTCTAGAGTATATGGTCTCATCAGAATTGGCTGCGTTGTCCTCCTCTGTGGCCTGGCAAGGCTGCTCCCCAGTCAGGGGGAGGTGGTCAAAGAGCCAGCCACTGAGTTCATGTCAGAGACAGTCCCTGTTCTCCTTACTAGGGAAATCCACTTGGACACTGAGTTGCCATGGGCTACATCTGAGCAGGGATTCTAAGTTATAATGTGAATGGTCCTTGGTTGGCATATCAGTCTCAGAAAAGACCTCTGTGCCCAAATTTTTTGTTCTTTTGCTATTCTTGTAAGAGCTCCTGTCCTCTCCAGGTCTTACTATCTCCCCTTTCTTTCCTAAGATTACCTGCACTCTGACCAAAGGTTTTTTTTTTTTTTAATGAGTCTCAGTATCTGTTTTGATACAATGCTAAGTAGAGTCTTTCAGAGGCCCTCTGTGGTAGACTCCTGTCCTGTTTCCAGTCTTCTCCTTCTTCCAAAGTCCGTCCTGTTTGCCTGTCTGAGTGAGGACTGATCACCTTACCAAGGGTTCTCCTTCTAGCTCACCTTCTTTAGGGTATACAGATTTTTGCAGGTTTATTCTATATTATATGTCTAGTATTCACTTATAAGTCATTATGTACTATGTGTGTCTTTTCTGCTTCTGGGATACCTCACTCAGAGTGGTCTTTTCTAGTTCCCACCATTTGCCTGCAAATTTCATGATTTTCTTGTTTCTAATTGCTGAGTAGTATTCCATTGTGTAAATGTACCACAATTTCTGTATCCATTCCTCCATTGAAGGACATCTGGGTTGTTTCTAGGTTCTGGCTATTATGAATAAAGCTGCTACAAACATGGTTGAACAAATATCCTTGTTGTGTACTTGAACATATTTTGGATCTATGCCTGGAATTGGTATAGCTGGATCTTGAGGAAGCACTATTCCTAATTTTCTGAGAAAGCACCTGATTGATTTTCAAAGTGGTTGTACAAGTTTACATTCCCACCAGCAATGGAGAAGGGTTCCCTTTTCTCCACATCCTCTCCAGCATGTATTGTCACTTGAGTTTTTTATCTTAGCTATTCTGATGGGTGTAAGGTGAAATCTCATGGTTGATTTGATTTGCATCTCCCTGATGACTAAGGATGTTGAGCATTTCTTTAAGTGTTTCTCTGCCAATCTATATTCCTCTACAGAGAATTCTGTTTTTTTTCTGTACCCCATTTTTTAATTGGATTGTTTGATTTGTTGACTTTTAACTTCTTTAGTTCTTTATATAAAGTAGGTTCTTTTTTTAAAACAGTTTTATTTTGCTAAAGACATATGCTGATATATTGTGATTTAAAAAAAGATTATATATATATATAGTATGCCTTATTCTGTGCCTGCATACCAGAAGAGGGCACCAGATTTCACTATAGATGGTTGTGAGCCACCATGTGGTTGCTGGGAATTGAACTCAGGACCTCTGGAAAAGCAGCCAGTGCTCTTAACCTCTGAGTCATCTCTCCAACACCCTGCTTTTTTTTTTTTTTTTTTTTTAAGGAAGATGAGCTCTCTGATAATTTCATTGTTGGCTCCCATAAGCATGAGGCAAACATGAGGCAAAATACATAAAATAAAATAAACCATTACAAAGTAGCATAAATGCTGAATTATTTTAAAACACAAACAAAGCACAATCAAACATTTATTAAATATTTAGATGAAAAATATTTTCTAAAATCAAGAGAAATAGGGGCTGGAGAGATGGCTCAGTGGTTAAGAGCACTGTCTGCTCTTCCTAAAGGACCTGGGTTCAATTCCTAGCACCCACATGGCAGCTCACAACTGTCTGTAACCCCAATTCCAAGGGATCTGACACTTTCACATTAATGCACATAAAATAAAATTAAAATAAGTTATTAAAAAATCAAGAGAAATAAACTTTAGAGGTAGTCTCTTTCACAAGCAGAAAAAAGGTTGTTTAACATTTCCCACATTCAGAGTTTCCTTTAGGCAGAATTCAAGAGACAGATAATATACTAAACTACAATGATTTAATTGTTGTACTATAAAACATTTTCAGTAATTATTTTGTAGAATAAATATTAAGTGGAGAATCCAGAAGACCTAAAATATAACTTGTATTCATAGAAAAATTATACTAATTACACATTAAGCAAAGCACTTAAATGGTCTGCCAAATTTAGCGGTCATTTTTACCATTATACTGTTCTGTATGAAGGAGCCTGTGGTCCTTTGCTAAGAGATGAGAAATTCGTACAGCACTTGGCAAAGCAATTTGTCAATATATTTCAAGGTCCTGGTGTGCTTACATGCTTTGAGCAAGCAAATTGTCCATCAAGAGCAAACACTGTCGGTGAAGCTGAAACCCAGGGAGTTAAGTCTGCTATCCAGAATCATTGATGATAGTGAAAAACTAGAAATGATCTATTTTTCCAAATTGTATATATGGGTTATTAATTTATTCTTAGGAAAATTATTGTACAAGCATAAAATTGTTTAAGTAACATGGGAAATATGATCCTTGTGTGTGTGTGAGGGAGAGAGAGAAGAGAAAGCGAAAAGAGGGAGAGTGTATTCATGCACATGTGTGTTAAATCTTGTCTAATTGCCCATGTGATCCTGGTAAATTATTCATCAAGTTCCCAAAGACATTAAAGTTCCTGTGCGTCATATATTACTTGTCTTTTGGCACTGGTTGTGAAAATATTTTCCTTTTGATTTTCTTTCAAAATAAAACCCAAAACCCTCCACTATGCACCCTCAATAAAACAAACTAAAAAAAGGAACGAAGAGAAAAGACAACAGGCAAAAATAATATAGACAACAAACAAAAATAAATAAAAACTGTCAATATTTGTATGTATTCCAAATTTTGAGAATATTATTTTATTTTGTCTTCTTTTAAGTTGCTTAGAAAAACATTTCACTGTTAATTCTATTTGACTTAAATGTCTTGAAAATGGATATTTTCTTTTGATCTATGACAATTACGTATACAATTCCCTAAGCAGTGGCATTTACTTCAATAAGAAAGTTCTTTGATATCATCAAATCATATCATGAAAGTCAACCCCTCACACACATACAATGTGAAATTCTACATCAAGTGTTTTTGTTCTTTGTAGCTGTTTGTCTTTAAAGTGTAGGATACCACGCACTTTGTCAGTACGCAGTTCTGTAGTGTTCTTATGACATAACAGAATGAATAGATGACATTGTCTCCTTACATTAATTTGGAAAAACTTTTTTTTGATAAAGGAGTTTAACTTCATTGAGACCAAAAGATGCATCATAAAAGAGTGAATTTGCATTTATCTAATGAATCTAGATAACAAGAAGTCGGTCATTGACTTTCTTGAGCAAGTATGATTACCTTTATTAATAAGTGTGCTGTCTGTGCTGGATCAGACTGCAAGTCTTTTATCCTATGTTTCTTTTTGTCTATGTAGTGATCAGTTATATGATCTTTGTATGAAAAGGATATCCTCGGAGAGAATGAAAATTTAAGACCAGGTTGTAGTGCTTACACAAATTGTTCTATTTCCTAAGAGATGGCATGATATGATATTTCATGTTTTCAAAAAGCTGTCATTCTCAATTATGATAGTCCAAATATTATTAGAATTTTTATAGAAATAAGATTTTATCCCAGTTCTGTATTTGCTAAATAGGAGTGCCTTAGCATTTATGAGACATTGTGCAGACTCTTAGGAAAAGAGAAAACTCATAATTTTAGGAATTAAATTATCAGCACTTCTTTTCAAAATGCCATATCTGGTGAACACAATGATCTAAGTCATTGAGGATAGTTATTGTAGAATTATGGTTCCATCTCTGTTTTTCCAGTTGGTAGTAATGTTGACCCTATACTTTTCCCACTTGTGTAATTTAGATTTAATAAAATGTGTGGTGCTGGGGAGGCATCTATACAATGACTTGATAGGCCATATAAGAACATCTGTAGATTTGCTAAGAGTATGAAGTTTCTTGTATTTTAAATATTATGACATGTCACTAAATCGCACTTTCTAAATTTTATACAATTGGCAGTCCCGATTACCGTCTAAGACTCTCAAAATAAATCTCACACATTTTGGAGACTTATTCAGTTAAGCAGAGCACATAGAAAAGTGAATATTTGTTGAGCTGCCTGTAAATACCTAAGCTCCTTAGGGAAATGACTGCCATGTTCATTCAACTTGTGGTGGCTTCCTTCTTTGCTGGTCATGATGCAGAACACATTAAGAAGGTTAAGTTCTGCCAAGGAAATGTAAGAAGCATTTTTCCATTGATGCTGGACCTCATTCCAACAAGCTGGGCTTGCTGTCACTTCCCTGCCTCTAAAAGCTCTACACCTACATTAATAGATGACTGAGTTTCTTTCTAAGCAGTGTGAGGAAGGTGTTTCTGAGAGTCTTCATGTTTGAAATTTGTGCAATGCTACTTTATGAGTGCCTGGCACACAATTCCACAGATTCAACCACATAGCACTGTAGTCAGAATGAACTTTTGTAATCCCTACTCTCATTAGAAACCCACACCTTTTTACAACTCTTGCCATCTACAGCATCCTTCAGATCCTTACGTTGTAGTGCCACATAGCAGTTCTCTTTTTCTCTTTGCAGTCTTTATACAAATAATTCAAAATGATATTTTTATCTTTTGTTCCATAAACCAAAACAGAATTAGGTCTCTGTGCAGTCTTTTCATATTACAATATAATAAAAATAAAACCACAAAAGTTATGTACCTATGACAGAATTAAGAATCTGAGTGCATTTGATCATCAGTTAGTCCACATTAGGCTCTACATAGTAGGTATATGAGGGTTTTCCTGATGGGGTAAAGGCCAAAATGAGCCTCTGTTCTCCTCTTTGGAGAGTGCTGCAAAGTCATATATGATGGAGTTGTGAGGGCGCAGGGGAGTGAGGACATTCTCAGTCCTATGTATTTTGACATCACAATTTTTTATGTATAGAAAAAATATCCTTAGGAGCATAATAATTTCTCCATGTGACTTTGAAACTTTCCACGGGGTTCTCCTGACTTCTCTTATCCACCTTCTCCACATCACATCTCCTCTCCCTCCTCCCAAGGCCTCACAGCCTTTGGTGCAGAAAACTGAAGCATCTGCCTGGAGGGAGCAGGCTCTCCTGATAACAAGGCAGAAAGGGAATAGAAGTGAGAAACAGAGCTTGTTCAGTTTCCTGGTGTCTGCCTGCTGATTTATTTTAGAACCTCTCTGACTGATCTGTGCTTATTTTTAAGCTTGCATGCATGGGTAAAATATAAATGTGCCTAGTTTTAAGATCCTAAATGCTATCCTATTTATTAATGCAAATGGGGGGTAATATATTGGGCAAAGAGTACTGAGGTGATATTTCTTTGATTTGATATTCATTTATTATAATATAACAAAAAATACTTAAACGTAATGGAAAATTCCACATTTTCTTCTGATGGTGATCAGAAAAATATGCTGTTTTAAAAATAAACTATCCTCTTTCTGTATATTTTCTTAATATGAGGATTGAAGCAAAAGAGTAAAGCAGAATGCAGAAAATCTAAATGTTTGATTTTTTTTTCAAATAATTTTGCCAGGATCTTTTTAATTTGTTCTCCTCTCACTTCTGCTGAAAATGTGCATACGTTTGGAATTCAGAGCATTTCAGCAATGAGAGTGTCTTCTTTCCTGAAAGCTGGTAATGAGCATATGGGAGTGGGGCTGAATGTAAGACAAGCTGTTGATTTCTATTGAACACTCAAAAAATAAGGCATCTTTTATTTTATTTTATTTTAAAATTTACTCTGAGTGATGGCTGAAATGCAACAAAATTTGGGGAAACAAAGTTAAATTCTGATGTGGGGCTTAAAGGTAATAAAAAAAAGTAGCATTGCAACTATTTTGTTCAGCATTTATGTAACTACAGTTTCAATAAAGGGGATCAAGAACTACAAAAGAACTCAGGACTCTCACACTAGAAACAAAAGAACAATTCTCAGATCTATCATGATGCCACACTTCTGTTAGCTTTTGCTTCGTTATTTTTGGAATCAGATAATCGGGCATAATATATTTAGAGCTTTGAACCTCTAAGAAAGATTTTGAACACATATACCAACTAGAGATGTTAAGTGATTTTAAAGGACACACATTTTTCTTGTATCTGTTGAGAAAGTGGTCTTGAAGAAATTGATATACTTCTTTAAAAGATGGGCAGGATTTGAGAGACCCGTTGCATTTCCATTTTTTATGATATGGGGAATCATAGGCATCGCACATAGCTAGGCCCTGTTCTCTTTATGAGTCGTTGGACTGCATGGGAAGGATTCTTGCTATAGGCTTGGGATAGTCTGAGTAACACAAAGAATAAATTAGCTTTAGAACATTAGTCAAAGCCATGCTGCTTTGTTGGGGTCCTGCTCAGCTCTACCTGTTTCTGATTAAGGCTAGAGACTATAGGAATTCCAAAATGCCTATGGACAATGAATCCACGTGGCTCTTTGTATAATCTCTGTGGCTGAAGCCTACAGTAGGACTATGTTCCTAAAGCCTACTGATGTCAGGTTTTAGTAACTGTTTCAACAAGACTCTGATGGCAGTTCAGAAACATTGCTCTAGCATTTTTGTATATTGCCAGAATTTTGGAAAGACTTAATTCAGCTAGGGGGCATTATTTGTTGTTTGTGATACAATATGTTGAATTACATAATAAAATTGTATTTGTATATGCCTTTAATATTGAAGAAATGAATGCATGGTGAAATATGAAATATGTAGCTTTAAACCTTTGCTTATTCATGCTTTCTTGTGTGTGACTTTTATGTATTCAATGTACCTTCTGGAAATCCTGTGTCAGAGGCAGGATCTCCAGTGTAGAGAGAGTGTTTGGAAGTGGGGCTTACTAGTACACACTTAGCTCATAAGAGCTCCACGCTCATGAGTGGACCAGTGAAGAGTCTTCAGATTTTACCTCTTGTTTGTTCACATGCCATTGGGTTTTCACCTTCTGATATGCATTGCTTCCTGATAGTTATTAAGTGACAGAACCTGGGTCCTGTCAGTAGGAATCATTCAGTTCTGTTCCCCTAGGTATCCTACCTCCGTAATCCTATTAGGCAGACAACTAACAGGGAAAGCAGAAAAGATTTGTTCAATGTTCACATGCTGTAATGAAGGGCAAAGAGACCAAGTGACCCTTCATGAGCATCTTCGGGGTCCTGACCTGAGGGTTGCACACAGTAGGGGAGGGGCAGAGTTCTGCATAAGTAGGCGGTGCCAGTCAAATTGTGGCCCTGCCCATCATTGGCGCCCGAGCTTTAGTGGGCCTGCAAGGTTGCCTGACAAGTTATCAGAACTGAGTGATGTTTTTCAGAACTGAGTGATTTTTTTTTTCCACAGGAGGTAAGTTCCCTTCTGGCTAGTATCAGTCTTTTACATTTCACAACCAGAGATTCCTGTGGAAAATTCCAGTTTTGAGGTGTCTCTTGTTTTTATAGTTTGGTAGCCAAAGTGAAGGATACAAATGTCTCTTTAGAAATTTTCTCATTCTTTCTAAGCATGGCAGTTACATAGTCTTTGGTTTTCTTTTAATAGCAGTCTTGAAGTTAATATATCTGAGTCTGAAATAAATATATGCGGTGTGAGTAGGGATGCATTTTAGGCCACTTAGTTAATGTCATGCAACTATATGTAAGAACTCTTTCTCTGAAACTTCTTGGCATTTAGGTACCTTTGGAAAGATTGGCCTGAATATTTGTAAAGTTGAATTATACTCACTTTTTAACTCACAATGACCAAACAGTGAAACAAACAAACAATAACCAGAAAGACAATTTCTTTTGTAATGGTAATCAGATGGAAGTTTTTATTATATGTGATTTTGGTAGAATGGAACCTTACAAAGTTGGTTAATTAGTGAACTTGTGTTCTCTGTTAAATTTATCTAAATCATTGACATACCGAGGAGAGACTGAAGCCACTCAAGAATATAGCCATTCTTAACAATCTCACTGTCCAAAATACTAAAAATGTTATCTATTCACAGGGAATGGTGATCAAAAATAGATACATGAATTGTAGAGAAGTCATTTAGAGGAGGTGGAGTTTGTAAACAATCTTTTGCTTCTTTACTAAGATACTTCATACCTGTGCACACTGAAACTTTACGGTATATTTCTTTTCTATGTACTAGGGAACACACACACACACACATATATATATATATATATATTTAATTTTATGTATTTTGGTATACTTTTTCACTTTAAAAAAATTTATTTATATTTTTATAAATTACAGTTTATTCACTTTGTATACTTGCTGTAGCCCCTTCCCTCACCCCTCCCTATTCCACCCTCCCTCATCTCCTCCCATGCCCCTCTCCATGTCCACTGATAGGGAAGATCCTCCTCCCCTTAGGGAACATATTTTTCAAGGAGACTGGGTCAAAGGGGAACTGTAGAATAAACCTATGTTTGGGTCTACCCATTGCTTCATTTTCGAAAGACAACAAACAAATTTAAATGAAGCCACAGATTTTAGAATCAAAATAAATGACAGTAGAATATAAAACCAAGTTTTCCAACAGACACAGATGTCTCAATACAGGTAGGCAACATAACTATTTTAACAAGGAGAAAAATGGAAGTGTTTTCTTGAAAAGAGGGGGAAGGGAATCCTAAAATCTTTATTACAATGATGCATTGGAGTTTCTTTTATCACACATAGAGAAGAAAAACCGAGCTCCCAAACAGATATTTGATGCTTAAACTTTGTCATATGCTGCTGGTAACAATAAAAACACACATAAAATAAAAAAGTGAACATTTTAAATAGCGTTTTCATCATGTTGCATATGTCAAAACTGTGTAGTGTATTACACATGAGAACATTCTGTTCACAGACGTTGTGTTCCATAGGCCAGTGAACCGCGTTTCTAGATGTAATATTGCCTGAAAAGAATACTCTGACAAAAGCAGCTTAAATTAGGAACAGTATATTTTGTTTCACATTTCAAGGTGCAGTCTTTCAAGGGGGGCGGGGTAAAGACAACAGGAGTGAGAGTAGCTGCTCACATCATGTCCACAATCTGGAATAGACAATGATGACACATGCTGCCCCACCCGCCCACCTTTCTCCATTTACTGATCCAGGATCCCTGTAAGGCAGGAGCTGGTGCCATCCGCAGTGGTTTGGCTTTGCTCCATCAATTAGAACAAGCAAGAGACTCTCTCAGAGGATCATCTCTCAGATCATTCTAGATTCTGTTAAGTTACAAAACTATCACTTAATTTGAGATACTGCTATCATCATAAAACCTTTTAGATGTTATTTTGCTTGTTTGAAAATTTTAGTCAGTATTTCAAATTGTGTAAGAGTTTTCTGTCTCTCAGACTAGATTTCCAGGATTAACATTTGAAAGCATCAGGCTCAAATAATCCACTAGCAAGGAACCTCACAATTAGCATTTCGATTTTTTGTTACTTACCTTGACAAACCTGAACTAATTTCCAGTTCCAAATCCCAATTCTCCTAATATATTTTTTAGCTTTGTTTTCAAAAGAAACATCAAATCAAAACAAAATGACAGTAAAAAAAAGATACAGAAACAATGGCTCTTATGCTGTTGAAAAATTATGCCACAAACACATATCCCATACATATATTTAAAAGGTAAAAAATGCATACCAATAATTATAATTCTTATTGTGTAAGACTCTATTTGAAAAAATGCAATATATAACGTTTTTTTTTAGAAGCTTCAGGGGCAGATTGCCTTCACATCATGCTATCTCAGAAATCATCCAAAGTCAGCTAAAGCTCCCCTTAGGGGTATCAAGTGTATGATGTTTGCATCTTCAAATCAAAACAGAGTTCTTCAGTGCCCTTGTATCTCTATCTCAGTAAGTTTTCTGGGACATTTTCTGGACTGGCAAAGAGCCCTTAAACCTTCCTTATCACACAGTAGGGACCCCAATAGATTAAAGCCTGTCATACATGTTCGAGCATAATAGCTTGAAATTATTCAGAACAGGAGCAGTGAATGATAAAACAAGTTACAAAACAGCAGCTACCAATAATGGTTGAGAAGGAACCCAAGACCAAGCAGGAATGCAAAGTCCAAGCCACACTGAGTGGGGAGAAGCCGACCAAGTGTCAGCTTTATAGAGAGTTCAAAATTATTTCCAAATATTAGTTTTTCTACTTCAACAGATAGAGACAAAGTGATAAGGAAATGTTTTTGAAGTAAAATGATTTGAGCAGCTGCTGGGACCCTTCATGCCTTCGGTTCCATCTGGGGTCAAATTGCTGTAAAAGGAAGACCTCAAAAGTGTGTTTTTAATCTGTTTTAGGTCACCAAGATAGTTACCATAGTTATTAAGGGTCAGAGCCTGCACACTGTCTCAAATAGTCAGATTCAGAAACCCATCCTTAGAAAACCAGGTAAACTAAAAAATAACAGACAAAAACCTAAAAGGAGATTTGTTCAATATGAACAGCTGAGGCAGAGGGACATGATCTAGGGATTTCCCAGTCCTTCTTCAGGGCCCTAACCTGAGGTTTAGATTTAAGTAGAGGGTCAGGGATGTGGATAACTATATAGTCCTGGTCAAGCTCTGGTCCAGCCTATTTCTGTATTGATGGTCTGTCTCATAAGTGGTCAGCATTGTGGCAAATCTCTCCTGGTAAGAGAGGTTCCTCAGCTGTCTGGTACAGGAATCTTCAATTTATGTCTTCCAGCTTGAGACTCTTAAAGTAAATTTTACTTCCTAAAGGTTCTCCACTTTGAATCTCTGATAGTTAAAGTGAAAAACAGAAAAGTCTTTTTAATATTTCCTCCTTCCTTGTAGGAATTCAGGTTTCACATGACTCAATACAAAAGCAGTTGCTCGATGTAGACGTCACATCTCAGTCTTGAGTTTCTCTCCTCTTTGTATTGTAATAAATATTGCTTTCTTTTCACAACTTGTTCAATCTACAATACTTTTATGACAATGAAAAACATCCCGAGACAGGAAAAGCTTTTGTATAGATTAACTCTGTGGTAGTTTTCTGCTATGAAAATTTATATTTGACAATTCACTTTGAAGTACTCAGAATTCATGAATTAGGAAATGTGATCACATTAGAAAAAAGTGAAAGAAACTTATCCCAAAACCATGTATTTTATTAAAAAACCCAATATATTGCTTTATCAGAACTTAATATCTAAGAGTTCTTTAAAAAACTGTAGCAGTCAGATTACCTTTGTTTACTCCCCATGAAAATGCAATGAAAAAGTTTGTTTCTTTTTATTTTTTAGTTACTATTATTTTAAAAATTTCTCTCATATCCTCATTTCTTAACTCATGCATGTGTTGTTTATTTAATGTGTGAGTCTGTGGAGTTCTTCAAAATTTATGACTCATCCTGTGGCTCAACTCACTACAAAATGCCAAGTCTCTGGATGCACTCCAGACGCCCTCAGTCAGAATTGAGTTGATTTGTGGCTAAAACTTGAGATCTAGTGTCTCTTTCTGTTTTCCCTTGGAGTCATCCATCATCTCTGGCTCTTACAACTGTCTTCCTTCCGTTTCTACCTAGATTCTTGAGCCTTGAGAGGTGGGCTTTGGTATAGACATCTTTATCTCAGACTTTATTATACCCAATCTTATACGCTTAAAAAATACACTTAAAAAGTGTATTGTGTTTTGTGCAAGTTTATGTGTTTACTGAAAAAATTAATTCTCATATAAACAAATAAGAAAAATCACCCCACTAGCCAGATGCAGTGATGCATGCCTGTAATTTTAGCACTAAGGGAGGCAGAGTCAGACAGATCTCTATGAGTTAGAGGCCAGCCTGATCTACAAAGAGAGTCCAGGACAGTCAAGGCTACACAGAGAAGCCCTGGCTCAAAACAAAACAAAACAAATCAACAACAACAAAATCACCCAACCAGTCAGAAATAGTATGTTTAGCATCTCATCCTAGATGTAGATATAAAAATATTTATGGTTGGATGGTGAATATAGATGGGTGAAGAAAATAATTATAATAAAATTTAGTCAGTCTATGTTTAAAGTTAAAACAAAAGACGTTTATCTATTTTTTCTGTCTTCTGATCTATTCAGAATTTATTTAAATAACTAATTGAGAGAGAAAGTGTTGTTGAAGTTAAAGTAAATGTTTCTTTATAAGAAAAACTATTATGTTTTTCTAGTCTGCTAAATGTAGTAACATTTTGAAGTGGATATGATTCAAGTTGAAACATCTGCTGTCTGTCCAGTGAAGGCTGAGGAAATAGCTACACTGCTTCAACAGTTCCCTGTCTGGTTTCTTCAAAACATTTTATTTGTAACATAAAAGGTCTTCACATTCCACGCCCAGGCGGAACGATGCCATTGTTTCCTTTACTTGTACGTTGTCTCAGCCGTGCTATTTACTCTGGCATCTCCTTTCCTGAGTCGAGTTTTTAATCCTTCCGCCTTCATTTTTAACTCCCTCTCTTCCTTGTTTTTTCTTTCCTCCTTCTCTACTCCCCAATCCCTCTCTCCCTCTCTATCTCCCTCCCTTGAACTCATGATTCTCCAACCTCAGCTCTCAGAAATCTGGGATGATAGGTTATGCCACGGGCAGGTCTTGATTCGTTTCCTTTTTAAAAATTTATTTATTTTTATGTGCATTGGTCTTTTGACTGGATGTTACATCTGTGAATGTGTCAGATCTCATGGATCAGGCGTTTCAGATAGTTGTGAGCTGCCATGTGGGTACTGAGAATTGAACCTCGGTCCTCTGGAAGAACAGTCAGTGCTCTTAACCACTGAGCCATCTCTCAAGCCCATTGATTCATTTCTTAAATGTGCAGGTTTCATTAAGGATTTTTACTCTTTTCCCATGCTGCATCTATCTAAGAGTATCAACTTCTTTGTTTCACGTGCTCTGGGCTAAGGTATGCTGTTTTTATAATGGGAGATAGAGTTATACAAAGGTATACTTTTTGGTTGTGCTTTCTTGTTTAACACTAGAGACAATCATATGTTTTCAAGTATTAATTATTTCCTAGAGAGAATTTTATATTATTCTAGTTCGTCAGACCTTGTATTGTAGTTTACTGAACATATTATTAAATATTTTTGTTAAAATATGTCTCAGTTTTGCTATAAATTTCTCATAGTGTGATATGCCTTATGAAGGTTAGAAGTGCTTCCGCCCCTTCCCCCCCCGCCCCCCCACCCCCTACCTCCCACCCCCCACCCCGGTTACAAAGCTTTGTGACAGTGGCAGTTTCAACACTTGCATTCTTATGCTTAGGCTTTGCATTCTTCATCACCACTCTCCTTTGGGGAACAGTTTAGTAGCCTTGTGAGGTTAGAGCTGTGAGGTCAGGTGACCATAAAATATAAAAACTGTGACTAGTAGATTATGTAATTGGGATGAATAGAAAGCTGAGTTGTAAAGTACTTTTCGTGCAAGTCTGATCACCTAAGGTTGATCCTCAGTACCCACATAAAAATGTTGGTGTGAGGCTGTACTCTTGTAATCCTAGGGCTAGGGAACTGGAGCCAGGCATCTCCCTGGCTTTGCTGACCAATGATCCTTGATTAATTCATGAGCACCAGGACAGATACCCTGTTTCAAAGAACAAAGTAGATAATGCCTAAGAAGGACACCTGAGGGTGTTAGCTGATCTTCATGTACATGTACAACTTGGGTACACACAGAAAAAAGAAGAGTCAGTAGTGGCATTCAGATTGAGAGTTCCCCCAGTAAAGGAGGAAAGAAATAGAAAGATGTGGCAAAGTCGAGTAGAATAGTTAGGTAAGCAGACTATCTAAGAAAATACAATTCCTTTATGATGGATACAAATAGGACAACCCACAGTAAAAGTTGGAGAGAAGAAACAGATTCATTAAAACAAACTGAAGACTTTCACTTTGAAAGATACCACATACCACTTTTACTATAAACCTTTCCACTGTGAAGAACACCATATAAAAGTGAAAAGGCAATCCACAGAGTGCAGGAAGTGGCCTGTCACTGGAAAGGATGGGTGAGAATATGAGAATAGAATGGATAGACAAGGCTTCCTTCAATTTAGGTCTAAAAGCCATTTTACAGTAAAGATAAACTAGGCTCACTCTTGTTTGTCATTAATCCTGTATTTCTCAAAGGTTGGGCTATGCTCTCTCTGTAACGTTAACTACAGATGGTTTTGTACTGCCTGTTCCATGAAAGGACGACCATGGCCTTGCTTCAAAAACGGTATTATAATGATTTTGCAGTGCTAAGTTTGTTTCAAAAATTGTTATGACTACGTTGTTACAACCACCTTGCAATCATGTATTTTTTTTTCAGGAGGTTATTATAACTAACTTGCTACTCTTTTGTTCTGTTCTTATAACCTTGCCAGTTTTGCATGCCACACCTCCTGCTGTTTGGAAGCCCTCTATCTTGTCTTCCTCACATCCATTGCTGACCTTCTTGAACCCTGCCTTAGGTAGAGGCAGCTTGTACACATGAATAAAAAAAGCCTTCTTTAATTAATTGCTTACTTTAAATAATTTGGCTATAATGATTTAGGTCAATGGTCTTTCTCCTTCTATCTTTGGGATTAATAGAACTTGCACATATTTCGTGTGAGAAAGTGAACTGCCATCACTGTTTTCTTAAGCAAGTTGGCAGTTTATCAAATGTTGAACTTATATTCATGTATGGCCTCATAGTTTCGTAGCATTAATTAAAGAGAAATGGAAACATATGTTCACATAAAAATTGTACATAGATGGTTTTAGTAGTGTTACTCATGTTAGTCCCAAAATGGAAACCACCAGTGCATAAACAGACAAGATAAAACACAACAAGAAATTAAATATTGATACAGGCTAAAACATGAATAAACATTGAAACCATTAGGCTAAATAGATGAGATAATCATTAAAAAAAACCTAATAGGCACTTGATTCAAAATATGTGCAACATTAGATTAGAGAAATATATGAAGTGTAGATCTGTAGTTTCTAGGGACAGTATGGAGTTCTGGGTAACAGGGTCTATTTTGGGGTACAGGAAATGTTCTGGAATTATCATTGTTGATGGTTGCACAGGTCATTACTAGGTTTAAAGCCTTTGAAGTATGTGCTTTAAGCAGTTCAATGTGCTGTGTAGGAAGTACATTGTAGTAAATCCATTAGAAGGAAGAAAATCTGAGTCTCTGTTTATGCATTCTGTCTTTCCCTCTACCCAGGCGACTCATTTCAACATAAGTGGTGAAAGAAGGAGCTTCCTGTTTTGTGTGTATGAGTATTTGCTTATGTGCATATAAACACACTATTTGAGTACGTTGTGTCTGCAGAGCCAGAAGAGTGTGTCAGAGTCCCTGGAACTAGAATTGAAGATGGTTGTGAACTGCCATGTCAGTGCTGTTTGCTTTTCGTAGAAGTCGAGATCTAATACTTAATAATTTTAAGTGATTGTTAGTAAGGATAGGGGAAAATGTTGCATAATTCATGTCAAGTTACTTTTTTTATGTGTGGAGAAAAATGTATTTGCATTTTAGTTATAAATATCCAAATAAATGCAACTTTTGGAGAGACTACTAGACTATGGATTTAAAAAGAATATTTTGTGAGAATCAGTTTTCTTTTTCCATAAGTACTTTGTCTGCAAAAGCTTTTGGAAACATTAGTTAAACTTCAAACCTCATTTTGTCTGTGTGTATTTGTATGTGTGTGAGACAAAGAGAGAGAGAAAGAAAGAGAGAAAGAGATTAGCTAATATTGCATGTTTTTCTTTTTTATCTTCCTATAGCTTGAGAAAACCACAATGCTTAGTCTCTGAGTGGATATTATTTGTATTAGAAAAGGAAAATTCTCCTGGGAAAGAACACATCAGGCCTGCCACTGTGCTTTCAAGATGCTCAAGGCATGCTTTTTCTATTAACTCTATGTCTGAGAACAATTTAGGCTTGAAACTTGATCTGGAAGAATATGGAATCATAGTAAAGACAAGGCCCGAAACATCTGAATATTTCTGACATTTAGCAATTCAATTTGAGAAAAGAGACAGATAAGTCACTTTCCCAAGATACTACATCTAAAATTCCTAGAGTTGCCTTTTCCAACATTCTAACTGCAGCCCCATTTACAACTCCAACTCTCAATTTCAGAAAAGTGCTATTAGGCCCTGAAACTTCTAAAAAGGTATTTATTTTAGAATTGGTAAGATCGTCACATTATGTAAAATCTTTAAAATCAGTGTGAACTGAGTTAATACAAACATTCTTTACTGCCTCTTACTCTATCTTTTAAAAATGTCAATAGCATCATTTTTTAAAATTTAATCACTTTACAACCCTTCATCTCTTCCCAGCCCCACCCTCACTAACCCCTCCCACCATTCCCACTTTTCTTCTCAGAGAAGGGGGACCCCTAAAGGGTTCCAACCTACCCTGGCACCTCAAGTCACAGCAGGACTAAGTGCATGCTCTCCCACTGATGCCACACAAGGCAGTCCAGCTAGGGGAAAGGGATTCCAAGGCAGGCAACAGATTCAGAGACAGCCGCTACTCCCATTATTAGGGAACCCACATGATGACTACACTGTACATCTGTATGTGTAGAGGGTCGAGATCCAGCCCATGGAAGCTCTTTGGTTGGTGGTTCAGTCTCTGTGAGCCCCCATGGGTCCAGATTAGTTTACTCTGTAGTTCTTGTGGTGTCCTTAAGTCCTCTGGCTTCCTCAATCCTTAATCCCATGATTGGCCTATTTTTGGCTCTGGGACTCTGCCTCTATTTCCTTTAGCTACTGGATGAAGCCTCTCAGAAGATGGCTATGCTAGGCTCCTGTCTGAAAGCATAGGAGAGTGTCATTAATAGTGTCAGGGGTTGGTTTTCTCCCATGGGTGGGCCTTAAGTTGGGCTAGTCATTGGTTTGTCATTCACTCAATTTCTGTTCTGTCTTTATCCTGCATTTCTTATAGGAGAACAAAGTTTGGGTTATAAGTTTTATGGATGGGATGTTGTCCCCTCCCTCCACTGGAAGTCTATTTATTTTATTTTACAACAATAGTTTTGCTGAGTCTTATGCTTATGCTCTAAAATGTGGTCTATACACACATCATAATCATATATTAATATATACTTATATATATATACTTAATGTATACTTACATACTTTTTTACTCATCATTCAGGTGCTGGTGACTTTTCACTGTTTCACCTTTCCATTTTAACTTCACAGAAAGTCTTACACATATTTCTACAGCAGTGTAAAAGAGGTTTGCCATCAATAAGAGATTCAGTGATCTCTCATAGATATTCAGGTTGAGCTAGAGAATTATTTAAGTTATTGAGCATGTGAATAATTTGTTTCTTTTTATGGCTTTGTTTGATTGGTTTTTCACTCCATAAGGACACCTGGCTGCTTATAGGATTGGGAATATCTGAATAAAAATTCCATGAATTTGTGAGAATTTAATGTTTTATTTTTCTCACCCAAATACCTAATCTATTTTCTGGATTATGGAGCCATTGCCTGTTCCGTTGTTTGTAAGACAGTCTCACTGTTTCTGACAATGGCTACACCTTTCCATTAACGTCCTCACTGCATATGTAACCCAGGCTCCACAGCCTCACATCATTAGTCAGCAGCACTTTTTATTGTTTCCATGCCAGATAAGTAAGTGTTCCTACTTCCATTAGAGTCACTCAGAAAATTTTAAATTTTATAACATCAACAGAAAAAATAGGCCTCTTCTTTTGTGGCCTGGCAAGGCAGTCCTGTCAGGGGGGGACATCATTTTCCTAACATGGGATTACTCTTCTAAGATAAAAGTTTAAGGTAAGAATTATATTTTACATTTAAAAAAATTGTTTGTGACAAGAATCTTTGTCAATATTTCCTTGTCCTTTGGTAGTTGTATTCAAGAATTTGAAGGTTTTAAGTGTGATTTTTGGTATGTAATCAGACACTACTTATGGGTCATTGACCACCTAGGAAGAGACAGCAGATTAATAGTATCTCATGATACTAATGAAAGGCATTTCATTGAGAATAAACTTTGCTGCTCTGATTATGGGATCTTACAATTTCAGTATTCTAAAATGTCTCAATAAGATGCTGCAGAAAGATACATGGACTCATTATCAAATATAATTGTTTGGAAGCTACAAATTAAATCACGAATCAAATTTCAAATGCAGAAAGCTTCACGTTAGAAAAATCTTCTTGAGGTTGTTGGGTAGTGATGTTTAAGAAGAACAGGAACATTCCTTCAATTAGTAATTCTTACATGTTTTCTAAATGCATAGTTTTTGTGGACATTTTCTTTCTTTTTTTCCTCCTTCCCTCTCTCTTCTTCCATCTCTTCTTTCCTTTTTCCCTCCCTCCCTGCTTTCCTTTCTTTTTAATTTTTCTATTATACCATACGTAGTGACCACAGTTCCTACAGATCCTTCCACTTCTTCTCTACCCCAGATTTACTCATGCTCCATATTCTTTCAAAAGGGAGCAGTGTCCAAGAGACACCTCATGATATCACACCCTTCCTCATGCTGCTGCCCTTTAGTACAATTCCTAACGTTATAATGAACCCCAATTATGACTGTAATTTTGCTACTGTTATGAATCATAATTTATATATCTGATAAGCAGGATATCTGGCATGTGCCCTCCAAAGGATCACAACCCACAGGTTGAGAACCACTCTTTTAGGTGATCATTTACCTTGGTGGGTTTCGTTTCATGGTAATTTCTCAGTATAGGCTCTGCCCTGGCATCTCTGCTCTGTGGTTCCTTAGCTGTCTTTCCATACCTAACTGATTGTTCTTTTGTATTAATCACCCTTTCTTACCATATGCTGCTTATCTTCATGAGGAAGAGAAAGAATCCTCAGATCATTGGTGCTTTCCAGAGCCAAGCTTAGTGCATAGCCACAGAAGCATGTTGCAATCTACAGAGAAATATTTAGATAGATAATAGATACATGTTGGAAAAGTGGTAGGCAGAGAAATATTGATAAAATATTGGACTTGATCTTTAGCCTCTTAGCTTCGTTCAGAGGAAGCTGCACTTCTTTCTCTTCAAGAAGTCATTTGTTTCTAACTCCTATTACTTTGTGGGCTACAAAGCTGATGGAATTGTGTAAAGAGAAGGAATGAATGTAAGGAGGTCTTCAGGATTCTCATTTCCTTCATTCATTTTTAGGCATCTAGTGTACGTTTAAGGCCATTTCCTTTATGTAGTAGCATCTTGGAAAAACAGAGTTATACAAAGTAAACATTTATTTCAAGTTAATGCTCTCTGAGGTTTTATGCCCTGAAACTCTTGTTTTCCCTGGTTTTTGTTTGTTTTATTTTTGTTTTTGCTTGAAAAAATACTGGATGTAATGTGACTATGTTTAGGTTTACAGAATAGTGATATATAACTTTTTGTGTTCATAGGGTACAAGAAATTCTCATTTGACTATGGACACTTTTTCAAAGTCATATTCCTTTAAAGATAGATAAATTTTAAGCATGTGTTATTTAAGAGTTTTAAATCATGACTAAAAATTATAAATATTCTTATGTATTTATTTCTGTTGTACCTGATACTCCATATTATGTAAGCAATCATTAAGCCATTTAAAACACAAAATTTAGAATTATATTTGTATTTATTTGTTAATTTTTGTTAATTGTATGTAGAAGCTTTCAAATTTGTTTTTTTAACTGTGTTTAAAATGTTGCTAAATGCATATTTGGGTAATTTTAAAATTAATTTTTAAACTAAAAATAAAAACAGAAATCATGTACAGTAACATGTCTTGAAAGATGGAGTTAGATATTTTCATCTTCTCAAACGTTTATCACTGTTTTATGGTACCCTCCTTTTAAAAAATAGTTCTGGTTTTCGGAATATATAGTGTGTAAGTATTGCGTATCCTCACCCTAATATTCAGTAGCACAGCAGAACTTTTCATCTGACTCTGTGCCTTTCAATCCACATTTTCTTGTCTGCTCAGTACCCTTCACATCCTCTGGACACTACTACTAACTCTGAACTTCCATGAGATCAAGTTCTTAGATTCTTTACATATGTGAGATCCTCTGGCACTTGCTTTTCTGTGCCTGGCTTATTTTACTTACAGTGATGATCTCTGGTTCCATCCATATTGTGACAAATGACAAAATTTTATTCTATTTATTTATTTGTATATCAATTAATTAATTAATTTCATTACAATTTATTCACTTTGTATCCCAGCTGTAGCTCCCTCCCTCATCCCTCCCAATCCCACCCTCACTTCCTCTTCTCCTCCCATATCCCTCCCTGAGTCCACTGATAGGGGAGATCCTCCTCCCCTTCCATCTGACTCTAGCCTATCAGGTCTCATCAGGATTGGCTGCATTGGCCTCCTCTGTGGCCTGGTAAGGCTGCTACCCCCTTAGGGGGAGGTGATCAAAGAGTCAGCCACTGTGTTCATGTCAAAAACAGCCCTTGTTCCCCTTACTAGGGAATTCCTTGCAGATTGAGCTGCCATGGGCTACATCTGTGCAGGGGTTCTAGGTTATCTCCATGCATGGTCCTTGGTTGGAGTATCAGTCTCAGAAAAGACCCCTGTGCCCGTGCTGGAGAGGATGTGGAGAAAGAGGATCTCTCCTCCATTGCTGGTGGGAATGTAAATTTGTACAACCACTTTGGAAATCCATCTGGTGCTTTCCCAGAAAATTAGGAATAGTGCTTCCTCAAGATCCAGCTATATCACTCCGAGGCATATGGCCAAATTATGTTCAAGTACACAACAAGGACATTTCCTTAACCATGTTTGTAGCAGCTTTATTTGTAATGGCCAGAATCTGGAAACAACTCAGGATTTTATTCTTTTTAATAGCTGAATTTTATTACTTTTTGTATCTGTATCACATTTTCTCTATTTATTTGTCATCAGATAATGGATACAGGCTGCTGAGAACGGTAATGAAATGTCTATGAGAGGGCAAAGGTCTCTTTGACAGACTAATAGAGGAAAGGGTTATGTTTTAAATGTTTGATCACCTTATTATAGATACATCTTTTTAGTAGTTGAATGAGTTGCTGCTTAATATATATTAATGAGGTATAACTCTATAGGTGTCCAGTAAAAACTCTCCTAATACAATCTTCTAAATACTCAATTTTCATTCATATTTTCCATCAATAATCATTATTTTAAATTTCATGATACCATCTCATCACACAGGACATGGATGGATAAGCATGTAGAATGTATTATGAGATAATAAATACCAGATCCAGTCTGTTAAGAGTACTGTTGTTCCTTCAGAGGCCGTTGCTTGTTTATCAGGACCATGTGGTGACTCATAACCATCTCCATGTAGTTCAAGTCCCAGATGATCCAATACGTTCTTCAGCTATCCATGGCACCAAACACTGACATGGTAGATATACTAAACAGAGTCAAACACTATACTAAACATAACGTCTAAGAACATAGTGAGTTTGACCAAGAATCAGCATTACTCTCTGTGCAGAAATCTTGTATTGTTATTTTTGCTTCAGAAGATGAAAGATCCCTATAGAAACTATTTATTGCTGTTGTAACTTGAAACCATTCTCAGACTCTTGACCAGAGGAGTCTTAGTCTACAGCACTATGTTTAGTTTTGTAACATAATCCATGTCATTTCTAATTGTCTTGTTACTTAAGTATATATTGCACTTTTTTGTTACTTATAGAAGGAGAGATATAATTAGGTAGTGCTGCTATAAAATTTTCTTACTTTATTTTACTCCAACTGGTTTCCAGCCATGTGAAATATATTCAGATGCCCATTGTCTTGGTTATTGTGCTATTGCTGTGATGAAGCACTACAACCAAGGCAACTTATTTTTTAATTTATTTTAATTATTTTGGTAATTTATTTATTTTTATATCAATCACAGGTTACATACTTTGCATCCCAGCTGTAGCCCCCTCCCTCATTCCCTCCCACTCTCCTCATCCCTCCCTCATCTTCTCCGTGCCTCCTTCCAAGTCCACTGATAGGAGAGGACCTACCCTCCTTCCATCTGACCTTAGATTATCATGGCTCTTCAGGGATGGCTGCAATGTCCTCTTCTGGGATCTAGTTTTATTTTAATTTTTATTAATTACACTTTACTCATTTTTTTATCCCCCTGTGGCTCCCTCATCTCCTCCCAATCCCACCCTCTGTCCCTTTTCTCCACACATGCCCCTCCCCAAGTCCACTGATAGGGGAGGTCTTCTTTTCCTTCTTTCTGATCCTAGTCTATCAGGTCTCATCAGGAGTGGCTGCATTGTCTTCCTCTGTGGCCTGGTAAGGCTGCTCTCCCTCAGGGGAGGTGATCCAAGAGCAGGCTAATCAGTTCATGTCGGAGACAGTCCCTGTTCCTATTACTATGGAACCTACTTGGACACTGAACTCCCATGGGCAATATCTGTGCAGGGGTTTTAGTTTATCTCCATCAATGGTCCTTGGTTGGAGTATCAGTCTCAGCAAAGACCCCTGTGCCCAGATTTTTTGGTTCTCTTGCTCTTCTTGTGGAGCTCCTGTCCTCTCCAGTTCTTATTATTTCCTACTTCTTTCATGAAATTCTCTGCACTCTGCCAAAAGGTTGGCCATAAGTCTCAGCATCTGCTTTGATACCCTGCAGGGTACAGCCAAGGCAACTTATAAAAGAAATGTTTATTCTGGGGCCTGCCTGTTGTTCCAGAGGGTTATTTCATGACAATCATGGTGGGGGGTGTGGCCGCAGATAGGCAGGCATGGCTGTGGAGAAATAGATGAAAGCTTACATCCCAGTCCACGGGCAGCAGGTGGAGGTGGTGGTGATCAGAGAGAGAGAGACTGAAAGACAGAGAAAGAGAAAGAGATAGACTGGGCCTGGACTGGCATGAGCTTTTGAAATCCCAAAGGTTCTCCTCAGGGATATACTTCCTTCACCACGGCTGCATCTTCTAAGCCATTCCAAAGTTTTCCACTATCTAGGAAACAAAAACACTCAAATATATGAGTCTATGGAGGCCACTCATGTTCATTCCTCCACATCCGTCTCTGTGTTATAGGCAAGGTCGATGGGAAGTGGGGTTATTAACATTTCCAACTTATGTACTTGATTAGAAGACTTGGACTAAAAGGTTTAACATGGGTTTTTCTGATTCTGTTTATTGACATCAACTGCTTTTTTTTTTTTTCATTCACACAAATCTACTGCTTCTACTAAGTTAATAGTCTGATTCTAGATTTGCTTCTCAAGTTTTGGGTGTGTTTGTTTCCTGATTGGCTGATGTTAAATCTTGTTTTCACAGAAACTAATGACTTCCTCTTTATTTTGCATTATATTGTTTTCATTTGAGTGTTTTTGCTCTATCTAACATATCTCCAAAGAGAATTGGACATTATTAATGTATGACATATCGGTTACTCCCCGCCATGTACACTCCTGATTTGCAGTCACACAAATGGGCTTATGTTCGAATGGTTCAACATCTGCCAGTTTGCTTCTAATTCCTCCTATATTGAGAAAACACTGATGATGTTTCATTAATATGAGGTTTTGATAGTGTTTAGAGGAAAAACAGAATGTTCTGAGGGGAATTATAAAATATGCAGAAGTGCATTCTCCTCTGGCCTTTAAAAAGGCTTAGGGCAATCTTTTTACTCAAAAGTGACATTAAATTGCAGCCACAGTTTTATTCTCCAAAATTTGTCTAAGCTTAAACACAGACTCAGCAAAGGAAACACCTTTCAATTTCTTTTGCTGTTGCTTAAATTTGACATTCACTTATGGATACTTAGGGACTAGTTGTTTCACAGAGATGACTTCAAGGTACGAGGGCTTTACAATATTTCAACAGACTTGTTAACACAAAAGCAAACTCTGACAGCATTCCATGAAACTAATCTCTTTTTCAAGACAGAGATTACATTATTTTAGGTTTTCTGATGCAATAAGACATACTAATAAGCTGGATGAGCCTTAAAATATTTTCTAGATATATATTTTGGAATGCTTTTACTGAGTATAAGTTGATCTCTAATCTATTAAGAGGATTCTAGGAAAAGGCTTACCACTCAAAATATAATTTGTTCTAAATTTATAGCACTTTATGCAGCAGTCAAGTTCGTTTAATTAAATTATTTTTAGTGGCTAATTAGAAGATCTGACAGATTACTTCTAGATGTCAGAAGAGTATTCATTTAACATTGGCTTCCAAATTTTAGTGAAAATTACTGGTGAGCTGTTGCCACTGTGCTTCAAGAAAGACATGAGTTGTAATACACACTTAAAGCCGACCATGGTAAATAAAGCTAATGACCTGTTACAGTGTTAAAATTCATATGAAATACTGAATGCTACATTGTACAAAGGAACTACCATGAATGTCAAATATTGCTATAATAGCTTAGAAACATGAATGTCATTTAAGTATTTGTCCATTTTAATAATGTGAACATACTAATATATAGACGTTTATGGAAGTATTGTAAAACTTTAAAGGATTATCATAACTGATTAAAATATTCAAATTACCAATAATTATAAATTCTGCATTAATATTAATGATTAAATGGGTTTAATAGTGTTCCAGTCACCTATAAAATGCAAACACATATTTAAATATTTATTAAATGAATGAACTATATAGACTTTGTTCTTTTTATGAACATTTTTCTTTTCTTTTATTATTTACTAATAAGTGATTTTCTACTCATTTATTTTTATAACAAGGAGCTGAGTTATTTAATCATAAATATTTCAGTGAAACATTCGTTTTCTTTATTATTATATTAAATTCTAATGTTTTTTCAAGGATATTTTATAAATTATTCTCATGCAAAATACCCATGTTTAGAGAAAAACAAACAAAACAAAACAAAACACAACATTAAAATCTCATAACACAGTAATGATAACAGGTTAAAACGTTTACTTCAAATAAGGACATATTTAGGTATAGCACGTATTTTACTTTTCAACCACTATACTTCAGCACAGTTTAATTCCTTTATTGGATACTTAGGTAGTAAGAAATTAAGAAATGTTGAGAATAATCATTGTAAGACAATGAAATGATTCATTAAAATTGAGGTTAATAATTTACTATAGTCTAAACATTATGTTGATTGACATTAAACATTTTCTCATATGTTAAATTCATACTTTCCAAAAACATAACTATAATAAAAATTGATTCATAATATTGTTGAATTATAAGCTATTAATACCACTAAAACTAATAAAAGAGATATTGTTAATAATAAAAGAGGTGATACAATTCAATCTAATAAAAGCATGATTCTAATAAGCTAAGGAGAGGCTTCTGTAAGGGTTAGTATTAAAATAATTTTTACTATATATAAATGCAAACAGATCCATATTTATCTCTCTCCAAGAACTCAAATGCAAGTGGATCAAACACCTCAGTATAACAACACACTAAAACTATTAGAAGAGAAACTAGGGAGGAGCCTCAAACTCATTGGCCCAGGAGACAACTTCTGAACAGATCACCAACACCTCAGGCTCTAAGATCAACAATCAATAAATGGGACCTCATGAAACTGAAAAGCTTCTGTAAGACAAAGGACACTGTCTATAGAATGAAATGACTGTCTATAGATTGGGAAAAGGTCTTCACCAATCCTACATCTGGCAAAAGGCTAATATCCAAAATATATCATGAACTCAAGAAATCAAGCACCAGTAAACAAAATAACCCATTTAAAAATGGGGCACAATAATAAACAGAGAGTTCTCAATAGAGGAATATTAAAAGGCAGAGAAGCACTTAAAGAAATGCTCAACTTCCTTAGTCATCACAGAAATGGAAATCAAAACAACTCTGAGATTCCATCTCACACAAGTCAGAATGGTTAAAATCAAAATCTCAAGTCCCAGCAAATGTGAGGGTGTGAGAGGCTGTGGAGAAAGGGGAACCCTCCTCCACTGCTGGTGGGAGTGTAAACATGTACAACCACTTTGGAAATCAATCTGGCGCTTTCTCAGAAAACTGGCAATAGCTTTACCTCAAGACCCAGCTATACCTCTCCTGGTCATATACCCATAATACACTCCACCATACATGGACATTTGCTTAACTATGTTTCATAGCAGCTTTATTTTTAACAGCCGGAATCTGGAAACAACCTAGATGTCCCTCAACTGAAGAATGGATAAAGAAACTGTGACACATTTACACAACGGGATAATGCTCACTTATTAAAAACAAAAAAAATCATGAAATTTGCAAGCAAATAAATGGAACTAGAAGAGATCATCCTGAGTGAGGTAACCCAGTCCCAGAAAGATATACATTCAATGTACTCACTTATAAGTAGATTTTAGCCACATAGTACAGAATAAGCATATAGGAGGCACAGCCTCAAAGAACACATGTAACATAGAGGATCCAAGGGAGGATGCATAAATCTCACTTGTAGATTTATGCCATAGAGACTGAAGATGACACCCTCTAACTAGACTAGTCTCCTCATTGAGGGAGGGGAACAGGAACACAAGAACTGAAACTTTGACCCAAAATTTATCTCACCTACAAGATGTGCAAAGATAAAGGCAGGGCAGATTGAGATTGAAGGAATGTTCAAACAATGCCCAAACAAAGACCTACCCTATTAGAGAGCACCAACCCCTGATACTATGAATGATACTCTGCTAAGCTTGCAGAAAGGAACCTGACAGAGTTGTCCTCCGAGAGGATCTAACCAGCAGCATTTAAAAACAGATGCTGTGACTCAAGGCCAAACATTTGGGTGATGACTAGAGAGGGAGTCTTGTGGAAAAGTGGGAAGACAGAGAATAGGACCCAGAGGTGACAGGAGCTCCTCAAGAACAGAGCCAACTAACCAGGGCCCAGAGGGGTTTGTTGAGACTGAAGCATCAATGGAGGACCATGCAGGAATTGGACCTAGGGCTCTACAACAATGTTGCGGATGAGCAACTTAGGCTTCATGTGGGTCCTCTAGTAAAGGAAGTGGGGACTGCATTTGACAGGGACTCAACTGACCGCTTTTTTATCACTCCTCCCCTAATGGGACTGCCTTGCCAGGCCATGGGGAAGAAGACAAGCTCACTCCTGACGCAACTTAATGAGCTGCACTGCATTAAGGGGAGGTTCCTCTTCTGAGGAAAAAGGGAGAGGAGAGGGGAACAGAAGTGGAGGCTGGTGAGACTGGGAGAGGAGGAAGGATGGGACTACAACAGGGATGTAAAGTGAATAAAAAGATCTTTATAAAAAATGCTTGTTAGGATGATTACTAATAGTCATTTTTGTTTGGAATTTTTATGGAAAATTTAGGCTTATTGGCTCTACTGCTGTAATTGTGCTACTGCTGTAATTCTATAAATGTACTGGACAGAAATTTATAGATAACAGCTGAACTACTAGAGTTTTATCTTTTGATATTTCAGATATACATTTTAGTTGAAGGAAAATGAGATACGTGGTACTTGGTGAATTTATCAGAGTGGCTTTATTGTTACATGCATGGTTGCTTCACCTCAGACTCCTCTTAGAAGACTGAATATATGATTTCATGAGAATATGTCATTTATAGAGTATTTGCTTCCTTCTGAGCAAACTGAAATATGACCTAGACATAAGCCATACTGAAATGGGAATTTATAATCAGAATTACACTTTTTGAAATACAATCATATACAGAAAAAGGAGGTGAGTAAATTTTAATGAAATAAAGTATTTTCCATTTCATCACTATTTGGAAAATTATAATGAACAATTCTTTCATGCAAGCAATAGTCTTTTCAGATTTTGCCTCTCTTTGTTGAAATGCCTCAGCCAGGAAAGCAGTGGAGTTTTGTCAGCTCTACAAAGTGCTTTGCTTTTTCTGTAGTGAATTTACGTATATTCATTATGGCAATAAAGTTTTGTGGACTTTCTCATCAGAAGAAAATAAGTTTGTGTCTTTTATGATTTTAAACACTAAGGTGAACCTGTTCTTTTAATACATTTATTCTACTTAATATTAACTTAGTTTATAGTATCCTTCTTGGTCTTTTTATTTCCTTCTTTCTCTTCATCTATGGATAGCTTATGACATTAGCATTCATATTATGATTCAAGTAATTGCCCCCTAAGCCTAGAAGATACTACGTTAATGGCAATTCTATGGCTTGTAGATATTTATTGTGTGGGAATAGGACTTAAAGATGCAATACTTTAATGTAGTTAGCCTGCTGTGGACTTTTAAGGCACAGACAGTTGCCGTCCTTTTCAGAAAGGAAATCAGTTTACTCCAAGGAACATTACCTCCAAGACATTAATATTTTCTTGAAAATAAAACCATACTGAAAAGTGCTTATATGTCAAAAGCATTTAAAGTCAAAATATGGGCAATAATTGACTGTAGTATTGGTTTCTAAAGCTGTGGTTTGATAAGTTAACACAATATTATGTCTTAAGTAATATCACCATGTCTCCTTACTCCATATGCAAATATTTTTGCTTTTGTGCATATGACATGAGAATGCTCAGCCTTTATTACAGGTGTCATCAATTATCTCCTACTTGTAACTAATAGCCAGTTTTTAGTTACCAGAATTCCTTTTTTTGAGGCCTTGTGGTAGGACAGCTTGGAAATGTTTAAAAACTTACAGTAATTTAAGACTAAAACATGAACTTGGTTTTTTAGCCCTCAGGCCCACTCTTCAAGTCACCCAATTCCCATTTATAGCACTTCCTACAGTGATGATTGCTGTTGATGATTTTCTTTTTTCTGACTACATCATTATATGAGAACAAAATGTATGATGTTCACAGGATAAATAAATAAAAATACTGAATGGAACTAAACTGAGACTTTTCTCCAGATGAATTGATCCAAATAATTGCAAGGTATTTGATGTGGGAGAGAGGGAAAACTAGTTAAATTTTGTGGAATACTAGTCACTCGGACAGGTGAAAGTAAACGTTCTTAAATATATTTTGGTTCATAATGAGTGCTATTGGTTACTATGAGTTTAGTTGGTTCATAATTCTGTTGGATTATTTCTGTTAATTCTATTTCTCTTTCTAAGCAATTTTTGTTTTTAGCATTTTAAGACATATAACATGAAACAACTGAACATTATTCCCTCTCCTTGTATGGAAATCTTGTTACACACAGTCACAAAGAGATCTACAGTTGTGCCTTGCTGAGAAGTTGCAACCAATAGGCAGCGTATCCCTAGCCATTCTGTGGGTGTTACCAATCGCTCCTCTGTTTTAGAATATATAAGTAGGTGCAGAGCAACACATTCATTTCACCATGATAGCCGTAATAAACATCTTAGCTAATAACTTAAAAATACAGTTATATTTAAAGGTTTATTTAATATGTATATTAATGTTTTGCTGCATGTTTATATGAAAATGTGTGTGTGTGTGTGTGTGTGTATGTGTGTGTACCTGATGTCTGTGGAGGTCAGAAGAAGACATTGGATACTCTGGAACTGGAGGGAACTGGAACTGGAACTTGCGTGTTGATAACTGAACTCAGGTCCTTGCAGGAGCAGCACGTGCTCTTACCTCTACACCATCTTTCCAAACTGTGACAATATAGCTTTCATCCACTGCATTGTTCTTATTTAGCCTATTGTTCTTAGCCTAGAAAAAGAATGACTTTCAACTGTGACATATAAAGGTGTGGATGTTATTTTAAATATTTGCTTTTAGTTTAAGTTTTTATTTTCTTCTGGAAGAGGAAAATTTACCTGAGAGGAAGCAGTGTTCTTGAAACTGCAGATAAAATGTGATCTGAACTCTTAAGTTTATGGCAGTGCTTTACATAAAAGACACATAGTTTTGGCTTTGGATTATAAGAGATCAACTCAGTTATCATAGAAGAGATCAGAACAGGATCTTATCATTTAAATACCACTTTACAAATATACAGAGTAGAAATAAAAAATGTCTTAGCCACAGGGAACATTAAAGCTATTTAAAAGATTCATCAGTGTTCTTGATGATTTCCTAAGAAATACTGATAAAATTTATCTAGTCTCAGTTTTTAAATCCCAAAGCAAACTGATTCTCCCTTTAGTAGCAGCTACTGTGTCTTTCTTTTCATGCAACTTAATAAATATTTTGCAGGACAGTTTTGCTAGGAACTATAAAAATTCAAGGACAAAATTAACAACATGAGCTATGGCTTCTGTAGCTATTATCTATAGTTATACTATGGCTTCTATAACTATTATATTAATAGTTTTTCTTTTTTTATGGTTAATAAGATATAATAAGCTGGAGCTTGGAAATGTTTAAAAAGTTACAGTAATTTAAGACTAAAACATGAACTTGGTTATTAAATGCTTTTCCTACTGTAAGTTCTGGAAACTCAAATCATGGCCACAGTAATTAAATACAGTCTCTTCCTCGCTTGGCTGCTGCTGGTGCTTATGTACTATTCAGAGTCAAAATTATGCATTCCTGGCTGCATTTAGGCTGTACAAACTGATGTTTTAAATGGACTTAATCCTTAAATCAGAATATTTCTGTTTCCCCTCATTTCTAATCAGAGCACCATTTGACAAGGCATCTTATTTCAAGATGAAAGGTCTAATGAAGACTTTGCTCACTAAAAGTAATAGCTTACTATAGTGTTGACCAAAGGAATCTAATACATATTCTAGTGCCTCGATAATCAGAATGAAATGTTTTAAAGATAAGATTATTTAAAGTTCAAAATTTTGAGAAATAGCATTTCAACAGTCTCCTCTTCACTTTTACTAGCATTTCTTAGTGTTGTTATATCTCACTGATGAAATGCTGGCATGTGTCCTTACCTCATAGGGACTCCAGTAGTAACCGACTAAAGGTAGTCACTGAGCTCTTGACTTCTTTTGAGCTTTTCTCTAAATTTACTGTAAATCTTCAACTCTCATGGATACCATTGTGTATCCTTACTGAAAACTCATTTGTTTTGAGGTGAAGTTTTATCATACATTTTATAATACTGGTTATCAGGGTGACGAAGATGTGGGAAAGAAACTATGAACCAAAAAGCTTTTTTATGGCTTTCTTTTATGTTCTTATCAGCCTAAGAATGTAAAAACCACTATTCTACTTTACCTAAAGAAAACTCCATCATTTGGTACACTGATGCATTCCGAATTCCACAGTTATACCATCTCCTACCCCAAATTAAGCACTAGTCTGTGCAGTTATGAAGTCCAATCCTTTTTGCTTTCTCCACTTCTTTATGCCTTATAATCCTAAGAGAGAGGCATGTAAGGGGATTTTTTTTTTTTACAAGAACTTCTCGAATATTTACACCCTCCCCCATTTGTTCTCTTATTGGCCTGGGAGAAAAACATGTTTCCTTGTTATTGAATAGAAGAAAATGTTCCCCAGAGGCTGGTAGATGGCAAAGCTTCTGTGTTATATTTGTTAATAAAATGAATAACTACTGAATAAACTCAGCTGAATAAAATTCATGCGCCTGTTAGATTATATGGTCCACCCTCTCAGCAGTGAAAAAAATCAAGAACAGGTGTTTTATAAAATAGATACTTGTATCCAGAGAGTGATTTGAAGAGATTGAACATTTTCATACACAGATTTATTTTCAAGCTTTGTACTGTTGACGTTACTAAGTCTAATACCAGGTAGAAATGTGTGCTGTCTGTATCAGCTTCTTTTCTTCTTGTTACACAAAATACGCAATAATAGAAACAGAAGGAAGGAAAGGTTTTTTTGCTTACAGGCTGAGGGTACAATCTATTATGTCAGAGAAACCATGGTGTCAGGGGCTTCTGGTAACCGTTTCACTGCCTCCGCAGCCCAGGAAATGGAAAAAAAAACAAAAAATCCCCATTCTCTTGTTTGTCAGTTTGGATTCCATCGCAAAGACTGGTCCTGCTGGAATTTAGGGCGGGTCTTTTCTCAACCATTAACGTAATGTAGATAATCCCTCATTAGCATATTCACAGGCTAACACTCTCTAGATAACTTCTTCCTCCCCCATAGGCTTTTCTTCTCAGTGATTTTAGATGCTCTCAAGTTGATGGTCCACATTCTCCATCACATCTGCACAGGAACCCCTGTGCAGATGGGACCCAGGATAGCTTGGTGTAGGACTGAAGACCCTAGTGAGGGAAGCAGGG
>CM053757.1:377830-417610 GCA_028658305.1 Pachyuromys duprasi | reverse complement strand
ATGAGTTGGGGTTGGATGGAAGGGGAGGAGGTCCTCCCCTGTTGGTGGACTTGGAGGGGGCGGGGAGGAGATGAGGGAGGGTTAGGGAGGGTGGGAGGGAGTGGGGGGGCTGCGCATGGGATGCAAAGTACCTAACCTGTGATTGATAACAAAAATTAAAAAAATTTAAAAAAAGATAAAAAAAACATTCTCCATCACTTGTCTTATTTTGTGTTTTCTTTTTATTACATGAACATTATGTTGGCATTGTGATGTACATGGTACAGACCAGTTTAGACAATCATGATAAACTTTAAAATAAAGAGTTCACCTTAACTTTCCAAATTCTAAGGTGACAGACTTCCCTGCATATGACTTTGTGACTTGCCATAACAGATTTACAGTGTAACAGTACTTGGTTTCCTATTTCTGTTTGTTATTTGTTTTTCACCTTATATTTCCAACGTTGCTTGTGATTGCAATATTTCAACACACTGTTATCTGCCAAAAATGTAACTAGAATTTTCTTACTGAGAAATGAGGTTGTTTTCATTATCAGTGAAAACAAAGCTTCAAAAAATTTCTGTGCAAGTTTGTACCAATGTTTTCATATAAATTTTAAATATCCCACTAACATTCAGGTTTTAATTTTATATGATATGCACTTGGAGCTTTTCTTCATTTTATAAATTAAATTGTTATTTATATACAATTTATTCATATATATGAAATGTAAATATTTATCTTATTTTAGTATTCTGCCATTTTGATATACTCAGATAATTTTCTATTTACTGAGTTCCTTAAATGTCTCAGCCATTCAATAGGTTGTACTTGAGATATAATTACTGAATATTTTCCCAAACTGAAATTTTTGGTAAGCGTACAGTATAGTAGTATCACATTTTCGTAAAATTAACATCTGACTATGCTTCCCAAAGAGAAGATCCTAGGTTACATTTTCTGAAACAAATGTTATATTTTGTATTTTTACCACCAAGAGTCTTGAGACCAAACAAACCGTAATAAAAGATTTTGAGAAAGAAGAGAAGAAGAATATTGTGAGAATTTATTTACTATTAATGAATGCACAGTGCTCTGTAAAATAATCATGTTAACCAGCACACTGGCCTTCCTGTATCATCAACATTTCCTTAATCATCTGTCAAGCAATGCCGAATCAAAGATAGCATTAAAGAAACTAGTCTCAGCTGCTGATCCTGAAATGTTTACACCCTACAAACATCCTTAAAAAATAATGATAAAGCTCAAGCCTTGGTTCCTTTGATCATTTTCCTGGATGAAAGGAGTTTGTGGCTGTAAATTTCTCTCTCTAGAGCAATACCTGAGAAGATTATGTCTCCAAAGCTAGTTCCTTGTGGATCTACATTTGTGCCTTTCCCACGGCTGCAGCCATCCATACCTGATTCAAGAAAAAGGTAACATAGGTTAAGCTGTAAATACCAAGGGCAGAAATGATGAAAACAGTGTTTAAATGCTTCTGTTGACATGGTTAAAGCTGTAGTTACTTGTTCTCTTCTTTTTTATTTCTCCAAGACAGAAAGTACCTTTAGTGATGTGCAGATTTAGTAAATTCATTTTGTGTGCTTTATTTTGATGATTAAAATGGCATGCATTTCTGAAAGCTCTCAATGTTAGTAATACTAATTTCAGCAACATACTTTTGAGAAAGTGAAAAATAATTGACTCCATAACATAACACATACTCTAATTTTAAATCATTACTAAATAACTCAAACTTGAGTTACTATTCTTTCTGTTACATTATTTTTAAATAGAAGGTATTTAAATATATTTCCTTCAGCATTTGCTTTACATAGCATTCAGCCTCAATATCTGTATTAATATCTAGGTTCACATTAAATACTTAACAACAGCAAAAGAGTAGAAATGAAATGATAGTCAGGTACATCGGCTCTGAATTTTTCTCCTCGTCAGTGTGGCTTGTATAGCATTTTCTCAAAAGCTCTGCATCTGCTTTTTTTTTTTTTTTTTTTTTTTAATCAGAGTTTTTTGGGCTGGGCTGCCAGTATTGCAGATGGGACTGTTGCAGATACATTGATGTCATCTGTCAAGGGAATAATTCTACCTAATGAGCAAGGGAGGTGCTAACCAATTTTTATTAATGACAAATAGTGCTGCTGCTTCAAGAAGGAAACCCCCACCCGGGTCAAATCTGTATTCCGTTAATGATTATGTGTTTTATGATTTAAAACTAAAACGCATCTCTCTCAAATGAACTATGTTAAGGGAACGTTTGGGTAGTGGCCTGTAATGAGTCAAGATTTATTGCATTTCTAATTGTCTTTTTGTCCTATAATACCTACATGGTGTCATACATCACTGGGAAAGCGAAGTCAGTGGCTGTTCTGCCATTCGTATTCGACAATTATTTGAACACCTCTCAAGACAGGCTGAAGGGAATCACACAACTTGTTTTGCTATTAAAATGCTGTTCAGAGGTAGTTGGAGTAAAAAAAAAAACATCAATATTAGAATAAAGTATTTCAATCTGTGTAAATACTTGGCTACCAAGCAGTGTAACAGTGAGTAAACTATTTCTTTAGAGTTATTCTTCATCTGATTCTTCCTTGAAATTGCTATCTTATGTAAAGCCCAACAGCTTCCTTGTTACCGTGTAAGTTTACAATGACCACAACACTGGTGAAATATGAAAATTTGGAAACTGAAAATGATGCAGATTTTCTTCCTTCCTTCCTCTCTTCCTTCCTTTTCTTTCTTTTTAAAGGTTAAATGTAATTAATTTTAATCTAGAAGTATGTGTGAAAGACCTGGACATTATATATAGATCTTATGAAGTCCATGATCAGCCACATGACGGCTCCCAGACAACTTACTAACCATTATTATTTTGTGATTTTATAGGTAGGTTATTGGCACCCATTTGAAACTAAGAAAGTTGGAAAGTCAGGGTCCTGTGGAATGATAGAAGAAATATGCTAAATAAGCAGGAGGCATGATGTCAGACTCAAACACATGCCCCCTTCCTTTGTCACCTCCGTTCAAGGCTCTTGTCCAGGTCTGCACTTCAGCTACCTATTTATAAGCGAGACCTCATTCTAAAGATTCTGTCACATCTAGTGTTCATGTAAGTGTAAGAAAGGAGGTGTTAACTTTACTGATGACTTTATTTTCTGTTTAAAAGTTGTACTCTTCTTAGATCCTGGCTCTGGATCCATTAGCGATGTGATCTCAGGCAATTAGCTGAAATTCCCAAGCCTGACCTGTCTCTTGGTAATGAGGAAAATCATCTGGGCTCAGAGACGCTCTACAGTATTATGTGAAAAGCAGACCTATTCACTTGGGTCCGTTATGTAATTACAACTCCATGCTAAACTGGGTCCCTAAAATAGGAGGAGTCAATATGTGATTATATTTTTAAAATGATCAATCCAATTGGTAATTAAACATTTTGTACTGCTAATATTAGTTATTATTTTTTCTTTTCTTTTATTGTAAAGGTATGCATATACATAATTTGTGTTCCTATATAGTTTTAATTTTATGTGTTTAAGAAGAAACTATTAGATGAGGTAACCATTGAAGATGAAGGAATAGAGAAAATTTCTTTAGTTTCATGACTTTCAAATTGCACTTTTCAAAGGCATTTGCTGTACAGAACAAGGACATTTAAAAAATCCCTGGACACAGTCAGAAACAAATTTACCTGTGTTTTGTTTAATATATTTTTGAATGATTTATATTTCTTCATGTGCTCTAGCAAGTTGTTCTATGTTAAACTATTCAAACTAATTATAGTTTTCAAAATCACAACTTTGTGTTTTTTTATTTAAATTGCTGCTTCCACATAAGTCAGCATATATCTTTTTTACACTAGAAATATGGGTTTCTTGAGAAGAGCACATGCTGATCTGCCAGCAGAATAATGCTTTCCTATTAATATTCTGCTCCAGGAAAGTGGTTCAAGCAGCTTTTAAAGTACTTGAGACTGTAAAGATAATGGCCTCACTTTCAGAAACTTCATTTGATTATTAATATCTTTCATTTTACATCACTCTATTTTGCAAGTTAGTGCACCCTGCATGTGTCAATAATTCAGGCACATTTCAGGTGCTTCTGCCTATCGTTATAGTGCTGTGATCACTTTCTGTCTTTGTCTTGCTTACATTCAGGCTGTCAAGAGCTGTCAAAAAAAAAAAACCCAAAACCTACATTCTTTTCTGTTATAATAAAGTCAGTTTGCTGTTTCAAATGCCCTTTTGCTACCCCAGCAAGGATTTCGAGGCCTGAACTGGAAAGTGAATACACTAAGCATGAATTAAAGGGGCATGATACACATTATGATTTGTGTTGGCAAAGACTGAGAAGCAAAAAAGAGCATATTGGATTAAAAAAAGAGAAGCACACAGCAGGTCCTGAGGTCAGGATGATAAGGATTTTGTAGACACTGTCTCACTTTGCTTAAGGACTATTCCATTCTGAGTTTATATTCCTGCAATCGTTTCATCTTTTAAACATCCTGAGAGTATACTTACACACTGAAACATAACCACCTGCAGACCTGGGCAATATGATCTCTTGATATACTGTCATTGACAAATTGTTGTTTACACATGGCTGCATATAAAACATGAGCTTGTATCACACTCAGTTAAAATGCTTACAAATAATTACCTATATTCATAGTGTAGTCACCTATGGCATAGTAAACACTTTGCATAACTCTGTAAATTATTATGTGGCTTTAATATAAAGAAAACTGTTTTCTATGTGTCATTGTCTGTCACGAACATTTACAGCATTGACATTAGATGATGTAGTGATTTTTTGATTGCCTTCCTCGAAGCATTTATGGAAGTTTGAACAAACTATAAAATAGAATGTTAATGAAAACACAGTTGTTTGCTAAATCTCTATTTTACTTCTTTTGTAGTGTTGTTGTCCTTTCCTTTGGTCTTCTACCTTCTTTCCTTTCTACTCCTTTCTCTTTTCTCTTTCCTCCTTCTCCAGTTTGGCTCACACTGACTCTGAAATCCTAGGTTCCAGTTACCCTCCTTGTTTCTGCTTCTTCAGTACTCAAGACTATACAAAAAATCATGTGCTAACGATAGGTTATGTTTTTTTTCCTCTGGAACTCCATATTTACCCCCTTTAGTCTTAGTCCATGTGCCTTAGCGGCTATCTCCATCCAGCGATCACTAATATACACAACTGGAGATCAGAGATGTGCTCAAAACTATGCTTCGTTTAAGAAAATCATCAAAAAATATTGTATAAATTTACCTTTGAGCTGTGTGTATGTGTGGTAGAGGTAATGCCAATGGCCCTTTTAGAAAATAAGATTCCAACTTCAAGACAATTCATAATGTATGAAAATTTATTGTGAAATCAAGAGTCTGAAATCAATTTAATTCTAAAAATGTTAGATAAGATATACTAAATCTCTCTTCAAATATAGCATATGAACTTACCTAATTTTTGAGTAAATAGTATACAGTGTACATTTCAAGACACACTGAGTAAAAATTATCTGAAATATGATAACTCTGAAAGTATCAGTAAAGAAACTATTTCTCCATAGAATTTACCCTACACAGAAGAATTTTTTTCTCTTAATAATTTGGTGGATTGTTGAGAATACTGATAAAAATTGTTTGGAAATTCTAAGTAAGTCCCACTATTACAGAATCTGAAAATGAGACAGATGAAGATTATGAAATAGTTAGGTGTTGAAAACTATGAACTTGATTTTTAACATTGTAATTATAAAGAAGAACACCATTGAGGTAAATCCTATATAGCAAAATTCAGTGTACACATGGCAAAGCAACTTGTTTGAAAAATTATTAATAAGTGGTTCTGGGCCTGTGTTGGGTTCTGAAGAGATAAGCAGGATGAACAAAATCAACAGTTCCTACCCTCGTAATTTTAGATACAAATCCAACCATACTGGCAGCTTTGGAGGGACACAGCAAGAAACATGCCCTCAAATCAACTCCTGATGAGGATCAGAGTTGGATGTTATTAGTGATGCATTCCATCTGCTAGCTTCCTGTGTATTTCAGTCTAATTTTGCTCATTCTTTTTGTAAACCTAAGCTAAGTTGCCTCTGCTTTGTTCGAGGAAAGCATACACTTTCAAAATACAAATGACGAAACTTCTAATCATATATATGTATATATGAACTTATAAATAATCATGCATATGATATAGTCATCTATATTCATATTATATAAAGTAGAATGTTAATGGAATATTAATAGAGTTGTCTCTATTTTTCTTTTCTTTGTTGCATTGTTGTCACTTCCTTATTGCTTTCCCCTTTCCTTCCTTTCTACCCCTATATATAAGCTGTACGTCTGTGTATGTGTGTGTGTGAATATGTAGTCATATATATGATGTATATTCACATATATGTGATTTCAACTCATTTTTCTTCCTATAATTTTTCTGTACTATACAGCCTGATGCATAGATTTCTAAGATGCACTTGATGGATGTAGATCATAAAAAGGCATTTCTAATATATTGCAATATAAAAAGAATATAGAATACTAAGCAAATATACACTTGTGTCATTTAAGTAAGTCGTTGATGAGGAAGGCTCCAGTGACAAAGACAGATTATAAAGCTGAAGGTAACAAGAAGGACTTGAAAGAAAGTAGATGGAATCTTTGCTAGTTCAAGAGATGTATCAGTGTTGGGCTGAATAATTTTTATAGGGAATTTGTATAATAATACTGTAGTTGAAAATAAAGATGTATGCTAGAATATTCATTTATCTATAACACATCAAATCAGAAACATGCATCCTCTATTAAAAAAAATGTGTTCTCTGTTTTAGAAGAAGATGATTGGGAATTTCTGTTTCTCAGCATAGATGCCAGATGGCAGTGTCTTCAGATTGTCAGCCGTGCATGCTGATAGTTGTCAACTTTGGATGATGCTAACAGGGTGTTAGATATGAGTACTAAAGAGTAACTTTTAATTCCATCTATGTTATGAACATACACTGTATTGTAGGCACTGGCCATACGGTTACAATCAGACTGTTTAGTGTTTTTCCCCCCATAGAGCTTGCTGTGTATTGAGACCTTGAGGAACTACACAATGATAAACTTTGTGGTCACTTAAAACAATTGAGAATTCATATTATATCCTAGATGCCATAAAGGAACTGAGGGAAAGAAGAGATTGAGCACAGAAAATTAGGACATAGAATAGGGTATTTCTCTCATGAGAAAAACATGGTGTATAATGTTTTTCTTTACAGTACTTTATTCCTCATCATTGATATCCCTCATAGCAGAGATGTCTCTGGTATTTTTAAAATTACATTTAATCTAATGTCATCCCTTACACTAAAAGGCACTCTACGTAATAGCGATTTCGGTGATGTGCATGCAATACTCTGCCGTGAATTTTTAAAATTGTTACTTGGGTGAAGCTTCATAGCTGGGTTCAATATTTTCACTTAAAGTTTAGCCTTTTCTATGCCTTTTGTTGAAAATGAATCTTTGTTTGAAGGTGAGTTTAAACATCTTTATATCTCTGTTGCTGCTCCTGGTGAACCTTATCAAATGTATTGATTTTGCTGCTTTGCTTGCTGCTTCTTCTGCAAAATGATGTTTACTACTCAAAGAACCTTAGAGGACAATGCTGATATGTACTCAAATGAAAGGAGGTTTGCTTGGATTATTTTTTGAAGCATATGGTTGTATTTGACTTTAGCTTACATAAGGAAAATCTTTCAGCAATGAAAACCACGAATCTAGTTACGTTTGGATATGTTGGCTTGAAAATGTCCACTAGAGAGCCAAGTAGAAAAATTGAGTAGGCTGTTGAATACGTAAAATGGAAGCAGGAACTGAGATGGAAATAAAAATTTTTGCAATCTGGGGTATATCCGGGGAATACATTCTGAATTTCACTATAAAAGGGAACTTATTTTTAGTTATAGAAAAAGAAGGATCAGCTCAGGATACTCAAGAGCAACCCAAAGGGTTTGAAAAATGCCATGAAAATGGAGACATTTTCAAGTCAAGTAAGGAGAGTAGTTTAAACTGCAAGCAGACTGTTTAGTTTTAGTTTAGGTTTTTTTTTTTTTTTCACGGAGCTTGCTCTTTAATGATAAACACAATGATAAACTTTGCAGTGGTTTAAAGAGATAGAAGTGACCTGTGCCTGAGTGATCGTGTTACTAAGATGAGCAAGAAAAGGGTACAGTTTGGCTTCTGAATTGTGTCAGGTACAGTTAAATGGCACCTGCAGCTTTAGTAGAGAGAGAAGAGTCATAGCAAAGACTGTTACGTGAGGAATTAGTTACGTAGAACATACTATTAACAAGTGCTTGGGACTGAGTTGTGCTTCCTTCTCAATCTACATGTCGAAGCCTCAATCCCTAGAACTTCAAAATGTAGTCAATATGTAGTTAAATGTCTTAAGGAGGTGATCAGATTAAATTGAGGGGAAAATCCAGTATTATAAGGTGAAGAAATTTGAACAAGTGGAAGAAGCCAGCATACCATCACAACAGTTCTGCTTATTTTCTTGCTATGACTGTGGACAGTGTTTTCGGCATCTCAGTTTCATTTAATGATGACCATAACATCCCACAGCTGAAGAAAATAGCACTACTATAGCATTTGTCTTTCTGAAGTCATCATGTCTTGTCCTGCCCTTTCCAATCCTGTTATTCTTTAAAAAAAGGGAGGGAGGCATGTTTCAAAGGTGTTTATGTGTGTGTTTCGTATTTATTCAGCTGTTAGCTGTTTCTTTTTAGAGAGTGTGACAGAAGCAGAAGGTCTGTTTGGTAAAACAGGTTTCTTTTATTTATATGTTCTTAGTTCAGTCAAAATGTATGGTTTGCTTTTTTTGCTAGATCTGTTCCATGGTTGCCATGGCCATGCCATAACTCAAGAAAATAACTCTTCTAAAACACATTTCTCTCTGAATTGAATTTTTTCTTTTTATCTCTCTTTCTTCCTTCTTGTTCTGTTCGGTCTTACATTTGATCAGTTAAGTATCCATTGACATCACAGGCAATCTATTTAATAATTATTATGAGTCTTCCTGGTTGAGTTCTCTATAAGTAGATCCCATACAGAGGGTGGGTGTTTGGTTATCCTGGGAACATGTGACCAGGCAGCATAGCTCTTTGCAGCTGAGGTGAATCTGGTGTACCTGACAACCAGATATTGTCCCACTGCTGAAGGAGGGGAGTATTCCATATCTAGACATGGGAGTATTTCCATGTCTAGCTGTCTGCTATTTCACACAGGAGAAGGCTTGGGGCATCTTTCTTGCATACTGTGTCATACTTGTCTAATATTACTGATCATTGTTGAATCTATATATAAATTTGATCTGAAAAATTCTATAAGAAGCCTCTTTTTATATTTGAAGTGTCAGCAATTATGGCTATATTGCTTAATGACACTTAAACATACTTTATTAAATTAACTCCACATATATAATGCCTCAGTTATTGATTTCACCCAGTGTATTGAATAGGAATTAGAGTAGATACTCTCCTACATATTAAAAAGTAGGAACATAGACATGTTGAAATTGAAAATGATTGCCCAAGTGAATGGTAACAAAACAAAAGTTTACCTGACAGTGAAGATTCACTGGTTCTCTTTGTACCCTATTTCTTTCTTCAATTGAGTGTCACTGTCATTTATGAAATAAATGATTAATTACAAAATTTCAAAAAAAGATAGTGTGATATTCACATAAATGTTGAAGTGAATAATATAGAAAAGCACACAAATGTATAGCAAAGGTACCAAAGTAACTCAGTGGAACAAGAAGAGCCTTGTCAACAAATTGTGCTGGACATCCCAAACTGAACATCTCAAAACAAAGAGCAAGGATCACTTCTAAGTATCACACATGTGCTAGTTAGTTTTTACACTCTGCTAGAGTCCTCTGAGAGGAGAACCTCAATAGAAAATAAAATAAAATAAAATAAAAAACTAATCCAGATCAGCTGTGACTGTAGGCAAGCCTTCGTGAGATTTTCTTGATTAGTGATTGATATGGGAGAGCCAAATCCACTGTAGGCTGTGTTACTTCTGGCTGGTGGATTTGTGTTGTGTGAAGAAGCAAGATAATCCGTGGAGAACAAACCAGTAAACAGTATTCCTCCATGAAGCCTCTTATAATCTATTGAAGTGTGTTGTGCAATTATAAGATACGAGGGCACCAAACCCTAACTAGTAGATTGCCAGTGAGCACTGCATGCTCTGCGTCTGGATTCAGTTAGCTGTGAGTTGCCTGACAGTACTAGGAACTGAGTCTAGGTCCCCCGCAAGAGCAATGCACCCTTAATCATCAAGTCCAAACTCTAGCCCCATTTTTCTCTCTTTTTACCGTGTATTTTGTAAATCAGTAATATCTTTCTCCTGTCTTTTTCTGTCACCCAAACTTGTTGAATCCTTACTGTTTGATTCACTACCAAGCTTTTGTGGATGCTGAAGATTTGATTTCTGAGCTTTTATGGAAGTTTCTTTTTATAAAGCACTCTGATGTGCTAACTTATCCTTCATTAAAAAGTATTAGAAATGTTTATTTGTCAAAAAAAGGATGCAATGGAAGAAAACAAGTCTAAATTTCAGTTAATGTTGTACCATAGTTAGAGGTCAAACAACAAAACATACAAGGGTACAACAAAACAAAGATATGAAACCAAAGCATAAACAAACCCTGCCATGGATCTAACAACTTCCAGTTAGATTCAGTGTTAGAATTCAGAGCTAACAAAGAGGAGTGAAAGGCTGCTTGCCAACGCAGTGATGTTTTAGAAGAAAATGAGATGCTTCAGGCAGGCAGGGAAAAGGGTAGCTCTCAGAGAAAACAAAATAACAGGGTTCCCGTATTACAGGAAAAGGAGGATGTCAAAATTATCCTTCTCTAGGCTCATTCAGTGTAGAATTCAAGAAACAGACTAGAAGGCATCAGGAAGAAAAAAAAGTCAGCTTAGAGAATTAAATTAGGAAAGAATTTGGTAACAAATTCCCTTATTTTCTGAAACAGAAAACCGTGGAAACATTCCAACAAAGGGGTTACGTGACCCATGTTGCAGAGCCAGAGTCAAAATGATCTTGGATTATCTTTAGTCCCCATTTATTTTACTCCCCTCCACCCCCGCCATGTCTCTCTGATCCAACATCCTTTAAACTATCAGGTAAAATCTTTGGAATGGTTTGACAAACAGATCACTATCATCCTCCATCCCTGAAGCCAAGAAAATCATTCGCTAATGTCTAAAACCTATAGCAGAATTTCCCCGATCTCTGGGAAAGTGCCTACCTGAACTCTCCACCAAGGTATTTGCTGAATGAGGTGATTTATGGTTACTTATGTGCCAAATTCATCTCATTTAACAGTTTCCACAGTGGAATAAGTCATTCATGCAACTTGTTCACAGGATATAGTTCACTCACAATTTGCCTAAGAATAAGTAATCTTCCTCCCTTGGAGGTGAGTACTGTGTTTTGTGTTGATAGCTATTTACTTTAGGCCTATATAGATAGATACCTTGTTATTTTTATTAAAGTAGTCTTGCTTGACTTTCTTCCTAAATTTTCCAGGTATTTAGTTTCTTCTCTGGCAAGTGATATTTTATATTTCTGCTTGTGCTTGTTCTTTTTAGTGGTTTATTAAAATAATGCACACGTTTTAATCTAATTACTAGTTATTTTTCTCTTTCTGAAAAGAATTCTATCTAGAAATTGTTTAAAAGAGAAGAAAACCCCATCATGAAAGTACCAGTAGAAAATGGATTCCCAGTAAAATGGAATTTTAGAGTAACAAAAGTCTAAAGGGCCACAAAACAGAAATATCACCACTGTCACTTTGAAACACATTTTAGATGTTCTTGTTAAAAATCATTGAGTCCTCACCTGTGCCCACTAGGCAGCTAAAGCAGGATGAAATGCCTAGCATCTCTGCTTCTTTTTTTTTCTTTTTACTCTGTTCTATTGTATAGCCTGTTAATATTTGTTCATGTTGTATCATGCTTTAAATATTCACTTTAAACTAAACATTTCTTTTTCTCTTTATTGTTGATAATATAATTACACCATTTCTATCTTGCCTTTTCTTAACACAACCTTTTCAGCATTATTTGTCTTCATGTTTTCAGGGCTGACAGTTTGTGATTGAGTAACCAATTGGTGTGCTCCCTGGGGCAGACTATTTCTCCTGTTCTCAGCACTCCTTAGTTGCCCCAAGGAATAGTAGATATTTGTGTAAGGTTGAGATCTTGTGGGCTTTCTTGGTTCACTTTAACATGTCTTCCATTGTTGTCTTTGTTAAACTTATGTTTTGGCAATCATGTTGGTGAGACTATGGGTGTGTAGTTTATGACTTCATTTTTGGTCTCTTCTCTTTGGCTGTAGGAACAGATTGAGTCATTGATTAAACCTTTACTCTTGAGTTGCTTGCATTTCAGTAGCGTTTCAAGCTTTCTTGGCAGACAGAGCTCCTTTCTATTCTATTAGACAGCTATCTATGAAGATGATTTCTGCCTTAGAGCAGAAATAGTCATCTGAAAACTTAGATTCTGCAAACAATAAGGATTCTTTAGGCTGTCTGTCAGAGACAGAACCAAGACAGTTTTCAAGGGGACCATGCCCATACCATGACTGCTTAACTAAATATGCTTCTTGAACCTTGTCCCTATTCTTCCTGTATTTAAAACCTAAAGCTCTTTTCAGACCAGGATGGAATTGTGGCCATTGGATTTGAAGTTTCTCCAGCCAGTATAGCCACATTGAATAAGGTTCCTTCTACTTTATATCATTACTTATCTTTTTAATTGGAATAATGGGCGCAGGTGGCTGAGCTAAGCCTGGTAGGGCAGCTGGAGCCTGGGATTTTGTCCTAAATGTCCAGTTATAGTTTGGAAACTTATTGTTTAAACATTTTTAAATCACTAACTCTGGATTTTTCTCTGAATGTTACATAGAAGACAACACAATTTTTTTTTAAATTTCCCACACTGGGAGGAGGAAGATATAAAGGGTCTAGTTGACTCCCTAGGAAGACATTGGATGCCTTGCTACATCAACCGCTCTTTCGTTTGAGACAATCCTATCACAGAGGTTGGCTGGTGCCCCCAAATCCCATGCAATCCCCCTGCCTCTACCTCACATGGCATTGTAATATTAGGATAGCACCCACAACCTGATATTTACTTAGGTGTTGAGGGTTGAACGCCACTCTGAATACAGTGTACATACTCTAACTCATATTTTCTCTAGCCTCTGCTTACTTCAAAATATTTGATGTAATATATGATAGGAGTACCATATGTTTGTGAAGGCAGGGTAAGACCTGGGAACCTCAAAACTGGCTGCTGTAGCTCTTATACTGTGTTTGAAATGCCTATAGGTCTAGTGTTTGGCCTTCAAATATGTTAAGGAGTTGCTTTGACCAGTTGGAGTCTTGTTAACAGCAGTTAGCATGGCTGCCTCGGGAGTGCAGGGTGAGCTTCAGCTTTGACTTGTTTGAGCTGAAGATCTTGATTTCTAATAATCATCCATCTGATACCTTTTCAAAATATCTTCAAAATTCTAAGCATTATTTGTTTGGTTGTTTTTTGGTTGGTTGGTTGGTTGGTTTTTAACCTTAACAATTACTTTGAGAGACTTGCTTACATCTCTGGGTTTTTGACAGCACCCTGTCCCAACTTTACTGGGATTTCAGTTTATGTTAAACACAGCTCACTTTTCTATCATCTCATCCTTTCCCTTCTTTGATTCCTACTGTGTGTTTGTGTGTATGTGTGTGTATCAAAACTTAGCGTACCTAACCTTAAATGTGTTTTCAACATGGGTATTAGTCAAAGTGGGCCAATCATATAACACAAACTTTTTATTATAAACATTGAATATTTCCCCAATCATATAACACAAACTTTATTATAAGACATTGAATATTTCATGCAATTTATTGTATCCATCCAAAATACTCTATCAACACAGCACACTGAAGCGTGTGTGTTGTTCCCGTTCATGTCATATACCTGTATGAGACCAATGCCTTGCTGTAGCTGGTCAGTATCTTGAGGGTATAACATAGTGTCATTCTGGGACAAGATCAAATTAATTATTGATAATCCAGGGAAATCTGTATTGCAACCTTAGTTAGAAATTATGTGATCTTTCACCTTTTTATCTCCTCATAATTTTGATCATGAAGCATGAAGAAGCAGAATGTCTTTGTAATTTAAGGTTTACAAAATATATCTTAGTACTTTTGCTTAGTCTCCATTCTTTGTTTCTCAGGGTAGGTTAAGTCAAATTGGTTTAATTAAAATTAAATTATTTTGATTAAAATGGAGGAACACAGAGAGTGAGCCCAACAAATGAACACTGTACAGTGATGTGTCAAACAGAAATCTAGTCCGATTGACTTCTTATAATTTTGCTATGGAAACTACACATTTAAGTACCTGCAAATAACACAAGATATTTTTTTAATTTTATTAATTTTTTATATTAATCACAGGTTATTTACTTTGTATCCCAGCCATGGCACCCTTCCTCATTTTCTCCCAACCCCACCCTCCCTCATTTCCTCCCTGCCTCTTTCCAAGTCCACTGCTAGGGGAGGTCCTCCTCCCTTTCTAACCTGACCCTAGCTTATCAGGTGTCTTCAGGACATGTCCTCATCTGTGACCTAGCAAGGCTGCTCCTCCCTTGGAGGGGGAGGGAAAGGAGTCAGTCATTGAGTTCATGTCAGAAATAGTTCCTGTTCCCCTTACTAGGGTACCCACTTGGATACTGAGCTACCATGGGCTACATCTGAGTAGGGGTTCTAGGTTATATCCATACATGGTCCTTGATTAGAGAAACAGTTTCATAGAGGACCCCCAAGCCCTGATATATTTTGTCCTTGCATTGATGCAAGAGTCAGTGGAGTTGGTAATTTTTCAGCAGCCATGTCTATATTGGGATTCATTTACTGACTGACTAGCAGTCCACATTCTTCTTTCTTTAACATCACACCTTTACAATAGTGCACATGTGAAAAATGGGATCTGTCATACAGAGATTTGACTTGATTTATCTAATTCAGTACAACACTAAATCAGTAGACATTTCATGGAAACTGTACCTTGAATTTAAAATTTTTATCTTTTGCTTTGATAGCAATATGAACAAAGATGCTTTCTTGTGATTCAGCACAGTGAAAGCAACCTTAGCTACCTCTGGGACAAACATGATAAATATTAAACAGCATTCCACAGTGAAGTATGTGCACATGATTTTAGGTCTAGATTTTTGGATGCAAACGAATTGTGGGATGAAACCTAATCCTTCCCTCAGCCTTCATTTGACCATCTCCTCCCACCATCTTTTTACATCAGTCACATTGGATTGAGGTTCCTTTCTAGTCCAGAATCATTTCATCTTAATTTAACTAACTAGATCTGCAGGAATTTTGCCACCCCCCAATAAGCTCACCTTTAAAGTACTGAGAGGGTGATCATCAGTGTATCTTTTTAGGGGAGAGGGTTCACAATTTAATTCTGAAGAATGTATCTAGAAGGAATAGAGGTAAATAGAGAGTAATGAAGATGTCCATTTGAAAAGGTGAAATTTTCATAAGTGTAAACAGAATTTAGTGTTTTCTGTGATGAGCACAGAGAAAACACTGTCCTACATGGGGAGACTGCACCTTTCCTTCTTGCTCATCAGATAGAGACCAAGCAAGGCATTATGAAGGCTCATCTACAAAATGGCACATCAAAGGTGCTAAGAAAGGTTCTCGGAATCGAGAGCTGCCCTGGGAGCTATGCATATCATCACGACACTCACATATAAACTTTGTGAACAGAGTTTATTTTAAGTAAGTTGATATTAGGTCTAAAATGTATCTTAGACCTTCTGTGTCCTAACCCAAGGGTCCAAAGAGTCTTACTAAGGAATTTGGCTGCCAGTAGCATGGCAAAAAGGATCCTACTCTTGGACTCCACAACCAATACTGTGGGATCAGCAGCAGGATGTCAAGCAATGGCACCAAGTGGTACCAAGTAGACACGAAGGAAGACTCTTTTTAGAGACTGCTGTATATCTGCCCTGAGATCCATAGGCAGATACCTGATTTGGTATTCTGAATAAATTTCAAGGCCCCAACATAGAAAATAGCAAAATAGGCTTCCTACATTGATATCCTGGGTCAAAATTACTTTTTGTGCTGCTAAAGTGAGGGCTATTTTAAAGTTATTAAGTAAAATTTTAAAGATGAAAGCAGGGAATTTACAATTTAAAAAGCTCTGGAGTGAGCTTTACACAAAATACAAGTACCAGAGCAATAGAATGAGAAGAAAATGGAAAACAAGTGCTAAATTAAAACACAGGCCATTATCATTAGGAAAGATTTACAATCCCTCCGTGCCTCTGGCTCTACAGTAATTCCAAGCTTTTGGAATAGAGAAATCAAAAGGATTTCTAACTGAAGATCTTACATCATTTTAAAGAAGATAACACATCAAAAATGTTAATATATATGGAAAAGTAATGTCACTTCAGTACACAGCACAGCAAAACCAAATTTTTCTGATAATCATGATGACTACATTAGCGATTAAAATATTGATAAATAAAATAAGTCATTTAGTCAACCAGTCAAAAGAAAGGCAATGATGTACCAAGAATTTGTCTGATTAGAAGGAGGTTTAATGGCAATCAATATCCATCCATCTCTGATCCAACTTGTAACAAAATATGAGGATTGATTGCCATCCCTCTAAGGTCAACAGCAGAATTACTCAGAAGGCAGTGGGGGTTGACTCTTACAAGAAAAGCATACCATACTGTTTGACTTATTTTTACATAAAAGTAATTGCCATGCTAATAACTTTAATACTACAAAATGGAAATAAAAAGTGTTCAGCATATTTCCAGATGAAAGGAGGATTTTTCTTTTTATTAATTTTATTTTTTCTAAAAACTCAGGTAATAAACATAAAAGGGTAAAATGTAAATGAGTTCAACACAATTACTCTTGTAGAGCGAAACATATTATCAGGAAACATAAAATGGAATTAGGTTATAAAAAACATTCCAATACAAGACCACCTAATAAAGATAGCAATTAAAAATTTTTGTTAAATGTTTCCATTGTCATGTGTTAGAATAAATGTGGAAAAAAAAACAAGTCTAAATTTTATCTTTGGTATGAGCTTGTAATAAAAATGACATATTGAGAAATGATGTGAGCTGATTTGCCCTAGTTCATTATTTAAAATATCATTTTCTAGGGAAATTAAATTCAGATAAGTAAGTTAGTGGGAAGGCCAGGGGAGAGAGCCTCACAGAAAAGGGGAGGGAGAGAGGAAGGGTGAGGGAGGAGGGAGGAGGGAGAGAGAATGGGTGGCAGGCAAGCAGGCAGAAGAAAGAGAGAGGGGAGAAGGCAGTGCTACACCTGGAAAAGGACTTACTTTATACTTTTTATAATTAGCTGAAGTCATGAAAAATATTGTGAAGGCGATCTCCAGTTTGTACTTATCCCAGATTCCGTAGAACTGTAAATTGCTGGGTTTATTCTAACCGCATTACCTTCTCTTTGACCTTGAAGGAGTTGTCATGTGATTAATCAGAGAAAGCTTTATTCTGTATTATGTGGATTTCATTTTATTCACCCTTCTTTTCACTTTGTTTCTTCTTCCTCCTCCCTTTCTTTCCTTTCCTCTTCTTCCTCTTTTCTCCTTATCTCTGTTTCCCACTAGCCTCACTGAACCTATATAGGAAAAGAGAATGAACTTCTTGTCTTATCCTCCAAATGTTTTCTTTTTCTCCTGTATGTAAGACAACAAATCAGAAGCATTATGTTAATTCATTTTTTAATTGTCATCAACTTTAAAACCTATTTGTAATAATTTATGTTTCAATATTGGCCTTGTTTTACAGTATAATATTAGCTTAATATGATCAACAGATTAATCAAGAAGTTTTTTTTTCAAGTAACTTCATAATTGGATAGAAATTAGGAAATCATGTCATGAACAACTCACTAACATGCAAAAAGTCTGTACTCTCTGAAAAGTATTCTTGAGTGGATGGCAAGCTGTCATTTTACCTTTGACACACTCAAACATGTCTGGGAACTCTATATTTCACAATGATATCTATTTCAGATTTAGTCATTCTGATTCGTAATTCTCTGATTCTCTAGCATAGAAGAATATTCTCTGTTCAGTAATGTTTCTGGTAATGGCTTGTCTTATTTAAATGATATTGGCTGCCTCATTCTTTAGGGACAATCATTCTATGACTCTTCATAGCTGTTAAACTCCTGTGCATCTTATATTTTTTCTCAGGTGACATGCTTTCCATACTTCTGATTATTTTGTTTATATGATCTCACTATGTTAAAAAAGATGTTCCTCAGCCAGTACTCATACTGGGCTCCAGCTACTATCTGGAGAATGGATGGACCTTCTTATAAATTTGATAATTCTAGGAAGCAAATCAGAGTGGCCTTTCCTAAATGACTTGCATAATAGCCCTGTGTCCTCTCAAATTTTGTTTTGTGTCCATAACAAATTTTAGCTGTTTAAGCTCAGTATCAATGCTACAATTTCATTTCACTTGAACTGAATTTTCATTTGATCAATAAGAGAAACAGGGCCAGTGGAGGATTTTAAAGAAACAAACAGGGCTTTTGTGCCCGCTTGTGAGAGTATAATTCTGTAGGGGAGTGAGCATGCACGTGGGCCTACAGACACCATGAGCTATTGTGGGAACAGGAGACTTTACTAAAGAGTAGATTAAGCCTGGCATCTTGGTGCCTTACATCTTGGTGCTTTTTACAGCTTGATTCCAATCCACTCTATCTTCCCCTCTATAATCTGCAACCTTAAGATGCTGCTGCTCATTAGAACCCCTCTGCTGATTTCTCTCTCTCCATTTAAATATGCAACAAAATAAGTAACAAAGGAAAGTGTTGGCCAATGTCTGTCTCAGGTAGGTTCTAGGTACAGTGAAGGGCTTGATAAAAACTGCTACTGAAGTCCGTCCTTATAAGTGGATCAATGATGACACTCCCTGAAGATCAATTTTTCATTCATTTATCTACTTTTTTTTTCAAGACAAGGTCTCTTTGTGTAGCCCTGGCTGTTCTGGAACTCACTCTGTAGATCAGGCTAGACTTGAACTCACTGACATCTGCCTGCCTCTACTTCCACAGGGCTGTGATTAAAGGCGTGAACCACCACCACCTGCATATCATATAGTTTATTTTTATAGCAGGAGAATATTTGGGAAAATAATTGTGTATGTGTGTGGTGGGGGTTCATCTTAAATATGCATTAAAGTTTTAAAATTTTAATGGTCTTTGAATCATTTCTGTGAATTATTAACCACCAATTTAGATAATTAAGTTAAATGTGCATGATATTTGAGCTGTGTTTAAGATTAGGAAACAGAGGATTTTTTTTAATGATTTCTTTATTTTTATTTTACGTGCACTGGTGTTTTGCCTGAATGCATGTCTGTGTGAGGGTATCAAATCACCTGGAACTGGGTTACAGACAGTTCTGAGCTGTCATGTGGGTGCTGGGAATCGAAGGCAGGTCCTTTGGAAAAGCAGCCAGTGCTCGTAACCACAGAGCCATCTCTCCAGGTCCCAGGATTCTTTTTATGAAACAGCACTACTGTGTTTTAGTCAGTTTTCAGTTTCTATGGTATATAATTCATTCCAAATATATGATACATTAATTCAAATATTTTTGTTTTTATATGTCTGGAGAACTGCAAGGTCAGTTTCTATTCACTTCTGTAAAATGAATATAGAGTGCTCTTACGTAAATAAAGATAAAGTGATCTTATATACGTTTATTTTTATTTCTGTTTTCAGGGTCCAAGTTGAATTCTACATGAATGAAAACACATTTAAAGAGAGATTAAAATTGTTTTTCATAAAAAACCAGCGATCAAGTAAGTTATTGCCATCACTGTTTTGCTCTTTGAAAAAGAATCGGACTTAAAATTTTAGCTGTGTAATGTCTCACAAAATCGTCTGTGTAACAGAATAAAATTAGGAGAATATTTAGTGGGAGTAATTGTGAAAACAAAATTAAAAAAAACTACATCTTGTAATTTAAATGTCTCTTTAGTATTTTAAGTTTCCAAATCTCACTTGAATAAGTAGAGCCCTGTGTACCCTATTTGAGTTCTGAAAAAGACTAAGGAAAGTAGTTTAAATAGAGCATAACTTTAATCTCAGTTCTCAGGATGAATGAAGCAGAAGGATCAGAAAGTCAAAGTCACAGAACCTTAACAATGCATAATGCGTGGGGGATGGGCTTGTAGGTCTCAGGAGCTTGTGGCTCCCTGGGTAGCTGTTGGCAATTATGGGGTGCTAGGCATAGGGAAGCCATTTTGTTTATTGGTGCAGTCACTGGATAGATAATGCTCATGCCTCTGGCCTATACTTGGCTAGTAACCCCTATTAATCTCAATGGCTTTGAAAACAAAACAGGATGTGAAAATAGGAGGGGATCTTATTGGGAAACAGAAGTAGTTCAGCAAGAGAGGGAGGGGGAATGATAAAGTAATTAGGGTGCAAATGACGAGAATATATAATATATGCTTTTATGAAGCAGAATACTTTTAAAAATATCATGGCCATCCTTTGCTTCAGAGAGAGTTTGAGGATACCTTACAGTACAGAATGACTACCAAACTTCTCCGGATTATAGAGTGAAAACTTGTCTCAGAAACTTCCCCTAAAGAAGTTTTAACAGTGACAACAATTACACCCCACAATTTAACTGACTCATGCTTTTAAATGTGAGGGTTGTGAAAACTGTCATTGTGTGTCAGTGTTTCCCAGTTAGTCCTGGTGATACTAAGCATTGAATGTGCCCTGAAGTGTAAGGATGGATATTGTTCTTCCCGTGGAGACTTGACATTAGTAAGTATAGGCAGAATGTTGGAAATGAATATCCTAAAGATTTTTTTTAAGAAATTGGTAAGCCAATGAAGACAAAGAGAAGATACGATTGGGAACCCTGCTTAACCCTGCGTAGGTTGAAGCGTGTGTGATTCTTGCTGGTTTGCAAAATCCTACATGTTTTCAGACGGCTTATAATATGTTCATTGCCTTCAGTGTAAGAAACCAGAAAAACATAAATAATACTGGCACAGAGTTGGGGCTGTGAATCTGTTTTTCATTGCTCTAAATTGAATTGTGTGTCATTGGGTCACGTTCATTGAGAGAATCCTGGCTTGTGAGAGCATATCCATATCCTGCCTATAGGAAATACATCAGCAGTTAATCTGCATTGGTGAGATATTCTCAGTGGTAGACGAGCTCCAGGGTTAAAGTTGAAAACAAAAACAACGCATTCCTAATTTTATTTCCAGGGAAAGACCCATCAGTAGATATTACCTAAAGGGGTTATGTCATCTGAATGAACGCTTCTTCCATGCCATTAATCACAGTGTTAGGCCAGTCATTGAATATTCACCAGACCAAAGAAGAGACCCATTTCTATGAAATTATAAGCTATATGTTGAAAAATCCCCTTCAACTTGGTGATGTTTTGGTTCAGGATGTTTTGTTGCCCCAAAAGAGATGAAACTAGAACAGCAGGTAACCCATAAAACCCCTCAGCACTTTAATAAGAAAGCCTAGAAATGATGGTTCAATTAAAAATTTTACTGTTAAGAAATGTTATACATACACTCCAAAATAGTAGAGTAAAAGGTGATATTTCAATCTAGATTCCACCAAGTACTAATTATGGGAAGGCTTTTCTCACAATTTAATGCAAAATGCACAAAGCAAATACCACCGATAATTACCGGAATGGCAGTTTGCCTGTTAATCAATGGGGAGCATGTTTGCTTAACCTTCATTATCCCTTTTCATCAAGTATCATGGTCCTCCCAACTGTGACCTAAGCATTTTATATGGTATACTTATGATGCTCTTATTTTTCAAATAAAAATATGATTCTATTGGCGCTAAACCTAGTTTTTAAGAACTTCAGTTTTCCCAGTTCAGTACTAGAGAGAATGTTTGTCTGTATGTGTATTTATCAACAGAAGCTATTATGACTTCTCTTTGTAAATGATGACATAATTATATAACCTATAAGTACAGAGATGATATATGCTATAATATAAATATAATAGAAAAAGTATCATGCATAATTACATAAACTTGTTTCCTCTGTAATAAAATCAGCCGAGTGCTATGGAGTCGTCAATATGCAGCAGCCTGATTTTTGAACTAGTTAAATCGTCCCCAAACAATGATTAAAGTGCTTAAAGCTGTAGGCAGACAAACTTGAACCAACCTTGACAGGATTTTAAAACACAGATTTCCTGTCTATGGAAGGCTTCCTGTCATTTGTCGCTCGTGAATCCTATGATGCTCACATTTTGTTTTAGTATTTGTGTAATTAAAATTCAACTACCAAGAACTTCAGTACATTTAGACAATTACAGCCTGTGCTTTCCAAATACCTTCTACATGTTAAATTGAAAGTTGATATTTTTGAAAACTCTTTCTTTACTTTTATGTACTGTGTTCAAATTAAAACCAACTTTTTGTTGTTTGTTTAAAGGTCTAAGAATCCGGTTGTTCAACTTTTCCCTCAAATTGTTAAGCTGCTTATTATACATTATCCGTGTGCTGCTTGAGAAACCTTCACAGGGAAACGAATGGTAAGGTTTCTTTGTGTAATAGCCACAGTATTTTAATTGTTTTGAATTAGGAGGGTGTTACATAGAATTAAAATTTCAAGAATTTGTATAAACTGATTTGATATTTAGGTATTTCATATCTTCCAAGTTTGGTGGGTACATTATTATCTAAAGATAATCTGAACTCTGTCCATGAACATTACTGTTGCTAGTGAAAGGGTTGTGAATATTAGCTTAGACGTGGCTTCTCTCTCTGCAGACTGGAATGTCTCTTTGCTCCTGAATGATATGTGCTCTGGAGTACATATGTACAGTTTTCTTTATGCTTTCTCTTTTAATGCACTTGTCACCCTTCAATGGAAACACTCAAGAATCTCTCAAGATGGCTCCGGGCAACTCATATTTATTTAGTTGAGTGATATTAATTCACTGATGTGTTTTAGATTTTTTTCATTTATAATCTTGTTATTTTGCTTAATTTGTATTTTACTATCTCAGTGCCTTTCTTTTAGGCTCCATCCTTAGCTAGAAGAGTAGAGAAGAGTCCTGAGTGTTTAATGGCGTTCATATATAATTTTGATCTCATTAACACCCAGGACTCCTGGCCTATCAAATAAGTTTACAATGTTTCAAAGGAGAAATTAAATTCTGATAACTAACTCTGGTTATAAGTTTATCTCATGAAATTTTTACCTTAAGATAAATCAAAAGTACGTAAGAGAAAAAATGAGTTTCTCATGAGTTTAAACAAATTCAATAATCTAGCTTGTTTAGAAAGTGACTGTGGTTTTGAGTTTATATAAAAAATTGGAGAACAGATGAGTATTATTAGGTGAATATGTAAAGTCTGGCTCGTGTAATAGTATGTGTGCTAATTCTTTATGAATATGAATTATGGTGACTTACTTTAGTGAGTCCTTGGCCTATCTCAGTCATATTAGCTACTGTAAGTGAGGTTATAGATGGGCTTATTGGAACATTCAGTGTTCTGTAGGACTCTCCTACCTGTGTAAAAGATTTTGAGTGATTCTGCTATATTATAGCATTAGATTCATTTCACGGTATAGATTATTTTCTTCAACATACAGTAATTTTACCATGTCATTCTTAAATCAGAAGCAGAGGTTTGCTCATGTTTGCTATTTCTGCTGTAGGACCTTCATGACAAATCTCATTATTACCATTTTCCAGTTGCCATGGGAGACAGTGCCTGACTTTCTCCCACATTCGAAGTGCATTCCATACTCAGATTCTCCTCCTGGATGTCCAGAATGCATCCTAAGCTATGGTTCCAACCATGTTCCAACCATATTCTGCACTGTTCTTCCCTTCCATGATGAAGAACAACATTCTCAAACTTCTGCTCTGCCCACTGCAGGGGATAATTCCAGCTGAACAGTGGCTGAGACCAAAGTGTTTGGAGTCCTTCTTTTGTCTGTAAAAGATGCAAACCCATAAGAACATTTTGTTGTCGGTACATTCAATATCTACCCTGCTTTCAATTTCTTTTCAATGTTCCTCTATAATACAGGCTACATACATTCATCAGAATTGCTGTAAGAGACTGCTAGTCAGTCTTGATAGTCTATCAATGTTCATTTTTGTTTTATTGATGTAAGAGTCATTGTGCCAATATAGTGTAAGCCTAGTTCCTATGCACCTGTTTTCAATGACATGTGATTCTTTCACACCCTGCTTTTCTTCTGACTGCTCATTTTTGTCCCTTTTCTCCAGACTCACTGACCTTGTGTCTAGTCTCACGTCCCAGGAGGTTTATGTCACTTCAGGGCCTTCCAGAGACATTTGCTTATTTTTCTCTAGTGCCATTATCTCTTTTACATATTGTGCATATTTCTCTTGTTAGTCTTACTTCTGGAGTATTCTGTGAGTATTAGAACAGACATAGATCATTGCCTGAATCTTAAAGGCTGGCACAGTGAGCAGTAACCGTTTCCTAAATGAGTGAGTGAACAGACATGTAAATGACATGTTTATATTCAAACTCTTGCCTGTATCACTTCAGTAGTTTCCTATTCCAGCTGTGGTGGCCTCCTCCAGGTCCCTAGGACATCTGTGCCCTCATTTATGTTAAGGCCTCTTAGAGACATGTCTTCCCTGTGTACCATAATTCATCCTGTTAAATTCCTTTCTAAGCTCATGGACCATGTAGGACATCAACTCTTTGGCTAATATTTAAATATGGTGTCTTTACCAGGCATTGTGCCATATAGCCCAGATCTGCACTGGGTTTGGAGTCTTATCTGGGTATTGTCTGCACAGCTTGAAGGATATTCCTCTTAGACATCTTTTTTTTTTAATTTTAATTTTTATTTTTTTAATTTTTTTATTTTTTGTTATCAATCACAGGTTAGGTACTTTGCATCCCATGCCCAGCCCGCCCACTCCCTCCCACCCTCCCCAACCCTCCCTCATCTCCTCCCCGCCCACTCCAAGTCCACCAGCGGGGGAGGACCTCCTCCCCTTCCATCCAACCCCAGCTCATCCTTAGACATCTTAATGAATTGGCCTTAAATCTCCCATCCGCATTCCAGAAGTTTGCTGAGATTAAGGGCCATATTGTCTTTTAGCTCATATACTTGGCATAGTTCTTGGGAGGCTCTATGTCAATTCCTCTTCTGTTACTGGAACTATTCCTACAAATTTTATTGTTGTTTTGCAGTGAAAGCAACTAGAGATGGCAGTTATACCAACAGATTACATGTTCTGTCTTTGTGAGATTAAAAAAGTGTACCCATGAAAAATCCTTCTATAAAATACCAAAATACTTTTTAAAACTTGGTGATTTGTGAACAGAATGTACATTAGAGGTACCTGAAAATAATAAAATGATGTGTGAAGGATGCTCCCAAAGGGAGAAGTCATTGGTGGATGACAGCAGAGTTAAATTATATTATTTGGAAACATTAAGAGAACAAAGTTTCCTACAATTAACTTCTGTATAATATTACTAAGAATATTCAGCCATAATTACAGAGGATATACATTTGAAAAACCAGATTACTGTAATTAAAAAACATAATAAAGTAACTTATGTCTCCATCTTGAGCACACTGCTTTGTTTAGTTCCACTGTCAATGCAGCCTTGGTTAATGAAAAACAGAAGTGGTCTTTATGGGTACAGACTCTATTTTAAAATAATGAAGCTAATTCAGCAAAGAGATTTATTTAATTATAGTTTCTGACCTGATAAGGCTGCAGATATTTTGAGCTGTTTTGCCTTATTTTTAAGCCTCTCCCAGGAGTCAAACTGATATGAGACTATTACAGTATGGATGAACAGAAGATAGGAAAATAATTTTACTATAAATAACTGACATCCTGGCTACTGCAAACCTTAGTACTTACAGTGCACAGTTAGGGATTTCAAGGTTATAGTGCAGGCTACTGTTCTGTGTGGTTTGTGGCTACACTGAAAGAAGAGCTGTGTTTGCTTAGGGTCTGCAGAAGGTTACATTTAAATTTTATCTAATGCATGCCTTTGTTTTGACTTTTGAAAATGTTTAAGTGATTGTAATTGTTATTATTATTACTATTATTAGCAGTATTAGTATTATTAGTGGTAGAAGTAATAAGTGGCAGAGAGAAGTCAGGAAGCATATGGTGATGATTAGTTTTAATTTACAACACAATCAAGAATCCCTTTGGAAGAAAGTCTCAATAAAGATTGTAAGCAACTGTTTTGATGTCTTGATTATGTTAGTTGAGCTGAGAAGCTTTGCCTATTGTGGGCGGTGACAGGAATTTGTGTTTAGTCGTGGACTGTATATAATGGGTAAAGCTAGCTGATCACAATCGTGTGCATCCCTTCTCTACCTGCTCTTAACTGTGATTTTGACTAGCTGGTCCAAATCCCCAATGGCTGTGATAAAATCTATCCTGGAATTGTGAGCTAAAATAAACTATTGCTCCCCATAGTTTTGTTGTAGCTTCTGAAAAGGAAAGGGATGCACACATGAATATTCTGTGATTTTGAAATTTTGCTGTTTATACTTAAAATCAGTGCTTAATATAATGTCTAGTGTGATCAAATTTTAAAGATTATCCCTACCTAATGATAAAGTTATTCAAAGAACAAATAGAATTATGGCAATGTCTATTCAATATTTGATGAACTATAGCAATGAATATTATAATATAAGCCTTTTTTCTCATTTACTTAATGTATAGATTCAGAGAGCATCAACTAATAGAACACAAAATCTCAAACTTTTGTTTTTCTCTTAAGAAAAAGTTTAATACTGATGTTCCTAATACATTGAAAACCTTTTCTTTCTTTTGTTATTATTATTTTTTATTTTTTATGTTAATTACAGTTTATTCACTTTGTATCCCAGTTGCATTCCCCTCCTTTGTCCCCTCCCAATCTCACCTGCCCTCTGGTCATCTCCTCCCGTGCCTCCCCCCAAGTCCACTGAGAGGGGAGCTCCTCCTTCCCTTCCTTCTGACCCTAGCCTATCAGGTCTCCTCAGGATTGGCTGCATTGTTTTCCTCTGTGTCCTGGTAAGGCTGGTCCCACCTTAGGGGGAGGTGATCAAAGAGCCAGCCACTGAGTTCATGTCAAAGACAGCCCCTGTTCCCCTTACTAGGGTACCCACTTGGAGACTGAACTGCAAATCTCTTGTGTGCATTTTTGGACCATGAATTTTCTCTAGCATCCCATTTTTAGAAAGAGGAGAGCATGAAGAAGAAACACAGACTTTAAAAATTCTTGGAATGTAACAAACCAATTTTATTGAAATTTCACTGAAGAATCTTACATGAGAGTCAGTCATATCATCAAACTTTGAAAGGATAGGGATGAGTGTCTGGTTAGGATGCCTTTTTGCATTTCAGTCTGCATGGCTTGGGAAGCGAGGAAGAACGTTCACCACGAATAGAGGCCGTACATGCCACAGCCACCACAGCGAAAGCCTCTGGAGAATGAGTTTTCTAAAGAAGGCTCATCAATGCTTCATTATTGCTTGTCTGACTTGGAGTTAAGGCTTTTACTTTATATGTTTTGGAAGGTTATGTTTCTAAAAAAGGTTTTCAGCATGTAGGATAGAATACTATGCTTTCATATTCTGGTCAGTACTAAATTATGCACACCTTAGCAATATGAGCCTAATATTACAGCAAGTGCTTAGTTTCTCTTGTGTGTTGTGGGTTGGGGGAGTTTTTAATTCACTAGCCTAGTTTAGGGACTTCATAGTGCAGGCCTGTATTGATCATTAATTTTAAGACCCATGCAGGGTCTTTTATGATTTTGCAACACATGTCTACCTGGTTACTCTAATGTGTGCATTGGACACTTGGACTTTGTTCTGGATATACCACCCCATGAAAACTTCAGATGTCAAGGTTGTTCTGGCACTTGGTGCATTTATTTTTCATCATGTAAGAGAAGCCTTTGCAAGTTCACTGTGAAAGGTTTCTGCACCTACATGACATTGATTTTCAACATTTGACTCTTTCTGTCCTTGCACAGTTTGATATGTGCAAGTCATGAACTTGACCTAATTGCATAGTCATTCTAAGTACAAATTATGTGCATTTGCAGTTGATTATTTTTTATTGTAATTATTTATATCTCTAAATAGTACAGTCGTTCTCTATTTATTATTTGGTGATGAGTTCATGTACATTCTCTTTATGTGCACACACATGGCATATGCCCATGTATGTGATTAGTACTCATTGTTCATGAATGCTCTCATGATTATTACTTTGTAATCTTGATGATGATCATGATGTTTGGCTGTTGGGCTCTCAGATAGATTCCGGTTACTTTTCTCTTATAAATAATAATGTAGTAAATATTACATATATATATATATATATTCTATTGTTTTTTTCCTCCTGCTTTTGTTGTCAATGAGACAAAGCTTGGTCTGTCACTGTGCTGTAGGAGTCATTTCTGATTTCATCCCTCCATTGTGTGTGGAGTTCATCTAGGAGTTTGTAGGGTTACTAACTCATTCTTGTTGTTTATGACAAATTCATTATTTTATGTTCTATAGGACACTAGATTTTTTTACAAAAATATACATTTTCTATATGTTTATTGAATTTTATATTTAATTGGTAGAAAACATTAATTTCATATCTCCTAAATTTAGATATTAGACATTTATAAATAAGTATGTTATTAATCTTTATGATGTAATGATTGGAAATCTTATTTCAGTTCAAAAGGGTTGTTTAAATATTCCTCTTTCCATGGCTTACCAAGATAAAATCACAGCATAAAAACAATCTTTCATATATATAACTGTATCTTATATCCATTGTAATTATTAATTACTTTTCAAAACATTTAGTGTTTATTTTAGCAGTTCATTTCATTTCGAAGTTATTGAGATCTATTTGATTAGTTATAAGTTTTATAGTATACAACTTTCTGTCTTAATTTTACCTTATTAAGTTTATGTGAGGATCTTTTGCCTACACTTATGTCTGTGTATCACATGTGTGCTTGGTTCTGTCAGAGGCTGGAAGAGGCCATCAGATCTCTTGTAACTGTAGTTATAGACAGTGTGAGCTGTCATGTAGGTGCCAGGGTAAAAGAAAGTCCTCTGGATGAGCACCCAGTGCTCTTCACCACCAAGCCATTTCTCCAACCCCAACACCTATCCTTTGCATTAAGTAATTCATACAGAGCCAACATCCCTCGCATGCTTTTTTGTTTCTTTTTTCTTGTGTTAGTGAAAACACAGAACTATTTCAGGGAGGATGGCAAACTCACAGCTTTTTGTCTTTTCTTACCCCATCCACCACATCCTTCATACTGCCTGACTATTCTGGTGTGTCTGTGTGCCCTCACAGAGGTACTAGGCCTATGACAGTGAGTAAAGCAGAAATAGTATTTGATATTCTAGGTCTTGTAATTTCTTTGGGAGAGAATAGTCATTAAATAAATAAGTTTTCAAATAAACATAAAGTTTCAGTCACAATGAATGGCAGTGGTAATTTCCGAAGTGATAAACCCGAAGAGATGAATGAACAGCCTTGATCAGGAAATCCCCAGAGAGTTCTCTGACTGATCATATTCAACAGAGGGTTCTAAGAGGACGAAAGAACATCCAAAAGAAGCTTGAGTAAGGATGGAGCATGTCATACATGGAAAAAATCCCGAAGACTTCCATGTCAGGATTTTTAGTCTTTATTTTGAAAAGGTAAAAGTGGTAGAGGGATCTGATCCAAAACTTATTGTAATAAAAAAATACAGCAATTATAATTGAAAAAATGAAGGAGACAAATAGTTGATTTTGGAAGGTTTTAGAAATTAGAGAGATCTCGGAAGGGCTAAGATAGAAAACAGAAACCATACCTTAGATGAAGGTGTCAGTGTGGGGAAGATTAAAGTAGACAGATTCTGCGCGTACTTGGTGGGGTTTTGAAGTCGTGGCTGATAGGTGAAGTCCTTGAAAATGCAAGAGTAGAGTGTCTTGGTGCAGACACAACAGACTGCAAGCCATTTCCTGAAATCTCCAGTGGTAAAAGCACACCGGACTTTGAGAGGAAATCCCCCATTTGGGGGATTGAAGACGTTATTTAGCCAGATAGAAGCGACTCTGTAACATTCTAGAGTACTATATAGTAATATGTTCAACACAGTAGCTTTATGTAGTCTTTTAAGGTTTTTAAACTAAGCGAAAAGTGGTTCTCTTATTATTCTGTTCTTCGGAGAGTTTGAACATTTTTTTAACATAGAAAGTTAAAGGATTTAAAGAAGTCTCCCAGGGACACCTATTACACATGATGATATCATCTCATGCAATAGTCTGTACTGATGTCAGTCACCTTGATTTGGGGTGTTAAGTTAAATCTCTTATAGAAATGCAAATGTGAACTATTAATGTACAATATACTTTTAGTTATAGATTTTATTCTGATTATTTATGTTGTTTACTTTGTATTATCCAACTACAAATACTTTAAATAATAACACAGTGTTTATATTTGAAGAAGAGCCATTAAGGAATTGGAACAAAGTTTTTTTGTTATGTCCCTGTCATTCTTCCATATTATTCTAACTAATGGCTTATTTCATTTTGTATTTACTATTAACAATGATAAAATGAAAAATGAAATGTCATGCATTTTTACTGAACTGAATATTAAACGAAATGAATATTAGTAAAAAAAGCTGAATCCATTAATCCCTCTCATGTTTTTCATGTTTGTTTCTGTATTTTCTTGTCTTTTACAGCCTACTTGCTATTTTAATATTTTCAAATATAATCAAAGTTTGTATACAAATGATATTTTTTTACATTTGAAAGAAACTAAAATTAAAATTTTTCTTTTCATAGGTCTCACATATTTTGGGTTAACCGAAGTCTACCTTTATGGGGCTTACAGGTTATGTACAGGTTTATTTTATTCCTATATTTCTGGATTTATTCATGTTTCACCGAGAAGCACTATTGGGGAGTGAACTGTTGATGCTCAAGCTGAGTTTGCTTTTATGACATGCACATCACAGGCTAACATTTTCACTTATTTCTTCTTGTTTTCTTGTTGCATATTTTGAGACTTTCCTTGCAATCTAGATTAACGAGCATTAGAAGATTAAAAAAGAAAAAAAAAGCCAATCAGTGTCCTAACACTAAGTTTCTCAAACTACTTTACAAAACTCATGTAACTCCTTCAGGAATGGTCAGGCGCCGCAAATGTGGATACTTTTGAATCTGCAGAGATGTGGTAGAGTCTAAATAAATGAATGTATAAGCCTAGAAAACATTAAATGATTACATTAAAGCAAAGAAAAATACACCATAGTTCAATGGAGTCTTAAGAAAGTCAAACAGTGGCTGGAGAGATGGCTCAATGGTTAAGAGGGATGACTATTCTTCCAAAGGACCCAGGTTCAATTCCCAGCACCCACATGGCAGCTCACAACTGTCTGTAATGGATCTCATACCTTTACCCTAATGCACATAAAATAAAAATTAAATAAATTAGAAAAAAGAAAGTCAAACAAACAGGAAGAAAGCAGGCCTAAATAGAGTCCAGGATTCCCCACAGTCTGCTGCCTAGTCCCCACCCTTGCTGTTATGAGACTTAGCACAGAACATTGTTTTTATAAGACCCTGTCACCTCTTACATTTGTTCAGTTTATATCTGTGTTTTTTTTTTTGCCTTCAGTTAGTTAGTAAAAGTGCAAATCAAATGAAAGCTAGGATCACTAACAGGAAAACCTTTATGATTCATTGCCTGTGTTCAATGTACAGTGATATCTAGATCAGGAGCTAGGTTGCCCTTAGATGCCATGACAATTCTTTCCACATAATGCATGGCAGTGAACGATTTTAAATATGCAGTGTAATTATACCAACTTATAAATATTTCTATGCACACTTTATGTTTTGCTTAAGTGAATTTAATTATGTTGATTTACAGCAATGGTTTTCAACCCATGAGTCACAGCCCTTTGGAAAACCTTTATCTCCAAAATATTTACATTGCAATTCATAACAGTAGCAAAATTATAGTTATGAAATAGTAACTCAAATAATTTGATAGTTGGGGGGAGGGAGTCACCACAACATAAAGTACTATATAAAAGGGTCACAGGGTTAGTAGGTTGAGGACACTGATTTACACTGACTTCTACTACAATGTCAGTTAGTATACAAATAATCCTTCCCAAATAACTTCTCAAATATTAGATGGTCATCAAAATATAGTCTAATAGTCTCTCATGTAATTCCCATATCATTCTTTAAAAATAAATTAATATTTTATAAAGACATATAGTTGCTTTTATTTAAATTTAAAATTGCTTTTATTTAACTTAAGTACTATTCTGAGCAGTATGTAAAGTAACATTTTAGAATTTTTTAGAGATCATGTAGCAACAGCTATTAGAAAATAAGCATAGATAATTATAATAGAGGACTTGTGGAGAAAAACCAAAATATTCTTACATTCCTATTATAAGAATGACCAGCTGCACGTATCCATGAATAGATTTTACTGGGTTTCTAGGCATTCATCGGTTTTCTTTGTGCTAATATATACTGTTTGCTTTAATTCAAAAGTTTTAGTTTATTAGGGAATATAATTTAAAACCTAAGAACTATTTTTAATTATGAAGAAACTTTAATTATATAATAAATGTAGTTGGTATTTGAATCATTTCCTGTTTGCCTATTTTATTCTAGTGGCCATTTTAACCTGATGAGAAGGTGGGGCATGTGGTTCAGTGGGGAGCATTTGCTGGAAAGTACATGGTCCTTCTCCTCACAAAAAGAAAGCACTGTAATTATCTCACTTACATAATAAAGAAAGCATCACTGAAGAATAATTTCTGAATTTCTCTATTCCCTTTTTTAGCTCCAGTGTTATCTGACAGTAGCAGTAAAGCTGCAGAGCACATATATAAAGGAGCTTGTTCAAATGCACAAAATGAACAGTTTCAGCCATAAAAACACAATTGGTCACGGAACTGTTATTTAATCTTGAAGTATACTGCATGGCTGAAATGGCCTGCTTTTTTGAGTAAATTCAAGGATGTTGCCATAACAAACGGCCTGAGGTGGAAATAAATGATTCCCCAACCTTGGTTTTGATTTTATGAAGTGAAACAACTATCTAAGCAGTGATGTAGTTGAGAAAAGCAATTGTGTGTGATCATAATCTTTATGTATCATGCCCACTTTAGTCAGTATGAATATTTAACTCCCATCTTTATATTTAGGACAATGAATGAAAAATATTCATTGAGAATGTTTGAAATTATGAAAACTAGGCTATAATATACCAGATAGTAAAAATATTGTGTTTATCCCTTCACCTCCAAATTGAAATTTATATACTAGTTATTACCACTCATAATATGTCAATATATACATTTGTGTACATATGTACACTCTCTGATATCTGTATACAGTTAGTAGCACATTGTGAAAGCCAGTTTTATTTACCTTGCATTTTCTCATTAGGTTACAATTTGTTTTTTAGGTCTCTGTGGCATTGATCAGTCTATTTGAAACAATACTTCTTGGTTATCTCAGTTATAAGGTAAGATAGTCTAATTACTTTTGCATTGTAGAACTCACTGCTAGCATTTACCCAGTTTTCTTCTTTTTATAATTCATACTTGGGGACAAGGCAGGCTCTTCTTAAACCACTTTAATTATTCAGAGCCTCTCTAGCATGTGATAAAAAAAAACTATAGTAATATGGTAGGATTTTCCTTGGTGTCTTAGAAGTACTTCACTTATTCCTGTGTGTTTACTTACCATTAAAGGCATGCTTCTGTTGAGACAGTAGAATAGTTCTCATTTTTATTATTCTTAATCTGTGTTCTTCACCTGTTAAAAAGAAAACAACTGTGTCTTTTAGGAGTTATTTTAATAAATTATTTTAATTACTGGCAAAGTTCTCTTTGGTTAACACAGTTTATCAAGTATTTATGAAGTTTTATTTCATGAACTCTACACTTCATGACTCTTTCCTCAGTGAGTTTACAATTTAGAAAGTGGAATGATTGGGTAAATTATGCAGATAACTGTAATATAAATCAGAAAGCAAGAAGTAGTGTTTGGCCAGTCTAAATAAATGTGATGTCTTCTGGAAGAGAAATGTTGTATCTTAGGATAAAAGGTCTTCAGTGATATGCAGAGTTGTATCATGACTTTAATAAGCCGTTGTGAAAAGACTGGAGATTGATAAACTAGCAAAAGAAAAAATAAAATAATACATACAAGAAGAGGAATCACGACAAAGGATTATATTTGGTTAAAATTTGGATACTTTGTATGCAACATAGAATGGAAACTGTCAGAACCTCTTGCTAACCCAATTCCAAAACTCATCTCACATTAAAGACCATGTGTTTTGTTGACACTCTCAACAGTATAAAGAAAAATCAACAGTAAAGCTGGGCATGATTAACTACTTTAGAGACAGAAACAGAAGGATTAAGAAACCAAGGACAACCTCAATTGCATAGGAAGTCTGAAATCAGCCTGAGCTTAATGAGTTTTGGTTCAAAAGCAAAAACAAAACAGAACTAAACAAAACAAAACAGGAAAAATAAAAGAAAAAAAAAAGAAAAGGAAAGAAAGAAAAAAAAAGAAACAGCCAACCAACCAGAAAGCCCAAGCTAATTAAAAGGAACATTAGTGAGAAGTAGGCTAGGTCAATTAAATTGTTGAACCTGATGAAAAATTGTGAGAGCAAAAGATAAAGAAATGACGTGGGGAGAACAAGAGCTCCACAAAGACCAAACTGAGCAGGCCACAGGGGTCTTATATGAGACAGTTTCTCCAACCAAGGACCATGTATGGATATTGCCTAGAACCCCCGCTCAGATGTGGCCCATGATAACTCAGTGTTGAACTGAAGACCCTAGTAAGGGAAACAGGGACTGTTTCAGTCATGAACTTGAGGGCTGGCTCTCTGACCCTCCCCCATACATGCCAGGGAGTAACAGCCTGGCTAGATCCCAGGGGAGGACATTGCAGCCAGCCCTGAGGAGACAAGATGAGCTGGGGTTGGATGGAAGGGGAGGAGATCCTCCTCTGTTGGTGGACTTGGAGGGGACAGAGAGGAGATGAGGGAGGGATGGGGAGAGTGGGAGGGAATGAGGAAGGGGGCTACGCCTGGGATACAAAGTACCTAACCTGTGATTGATATAAAAATAAATAAATTTAAAAAAAGAAAAAAGAAAACAGAAAAATATGCTCTATGAAAACAAACAAACAAAACAAACAAACAAACAAACAAACAAAAAAGAAATGACCAGCTGATTGGTTTTGATCAATAAAAAAACAAAAGGAAACTATAATGCCATTTTAAAAGTTTTCTGAATTGAGATGACTGGAAATAATGTAGGAAGACAATAAATTAATACAAAGAAAAAAAATCTCAAGGTAGGATCTAGATAGATGGCTTTGTAGTTAGTGACATGGCGTTGGACATAGAGACACAAAATGAAAACAGCTGAGATCAAGATCTTCCAGAAGATGCATTAAAATTCACTGGTGATAAACGGAGTCAGGGAATTCTCATGCAAAGAATTAACATCAAATTAGAATCCACGGATTGGAGATGCATAGCTGACCACCTTGTAGGTTTTTAGAAGGAATACACAACAAGTGGAAGACAAAAAAAGTGGAGGTAGAAAGTACTGATTTTGCTTAGTGATACCTATAGCAAGTGTACAACATTCTAATTTTAGAAGAATCATGGACTACTATCAAGTTTATTTCCTAATTTTCAAGATCAAATCAATTTATTGTTTGTTTATTTTTATTTATTTATTTTTAAATATTAATCACAGATTATGTACTTTGTATCCCAGCCGTAGCCCCCTCCCACATTCCCTCCCTATTCCCCCATCCCTCCCTCATCTCCTCCCTGTCCCTTTCCAAGTCCACTGCTAGGGGAGGTCCTCCTCCCCTTCCATCTGACCCTACCTTATCAGGTCTCTTCAGTACTGGCTGCAATGTCCTCCTCTGTGGCCTAGCAAGGCTGCTCCTCCTTTGGGGACTGGGGAAGGTAAAGGAGCCAGTCCTTGAGTTCATGTCAGAAATAGTTCCTGTTCCGCTTACTAGAGTACCCACTTGGATACTGAAGTTACCATGGCTACATCTGAGCAGGGGTTCTAGGTTATATCCATACATGGTCCTTGGTTGGAGAAACAATCTTGTAAAAGACCCCTGTGCCCTGTTCTATTTGGTATTTTTGGAGCTCTTGTTCTCGCCAAACCTTACTAACTCCCTCTATCTGCTTTATGATTATTCCTCTCTAGTACAGCTTGAGATCAGGGATGGTGATACCTCCAGATGATCTGTTGTTGTACAGGATCATTTTGGAAATTCTGGGTTTTTTTTCCATATGAAGTTGAGAATTTTTCTTTCAAGGTCTGTAAAGAATTGTATTGGCATTTTGATGGGAATTGCATTAAATGTGTAGATTGCTTTTGGCAGGATGGCCATTTTCACTATGTTAATCCTACCAGCCCATGAGCATGGGAGATCTTTCCATCTTCTGATATCTTCTTCAATTTCTTTTTTCAGAGACTTGAAGCTTTTCTCAAATAGATCTTTCACGTGCTTGGTTAGAGTCACCCCAAAGTACTTTATGTTATTAGTGGCTACTGTGAAGGGTGTTGTTTCCATGATTTCTTTGTCAGCCCTTTTGTCTTGGGTATATAGTAGGGCTTCTGATTTTTTTTGAATTAATTTTGTATCCAACCACTTTGCTGAGGGTGTTTATCAGCTGAAGGAGTTCTCTAGTTGAATTTTTGGGGTCACTCATGTATACTATCATATCATCTGTGAATAGTGATACTTTGACTTCTTCCTTTCTGATTTATATCCCTTTGAACTCCTTTAGTTGTCTTATTGCTCTAGCTAGGACTTCCAGTACCATGTTGAATAGATGTGGAAGAGAGAGTGGGCAGCTATATTGCCTTTACTATATTTAGGTATGTGCCTTGTATTCCTGATCTCTCCAAGACTTTAACCATGAATGGATGCTGGACTTTGTCAAATGTTTTTTCAGCATCTAAGGAGATGATCATGTGATTTTTCTCCTTCACTTTGTTTATATGGTGGATTACATTGGTGGATTTCCATATATTGAACCATCCTTGCATGCCTGGGATGAAACCTACTTTGTCACGGTGAATGACATCTTTTATGTATTCTTGGATTCAGTTTGCAAGTATTTTATTGAGTATTTTTGCATCAATGTTTATGAGAGAGATAGGTCTGAAGTTCTCTTTTTTTGTTGGATCTTTGTGTGGTTTAGGCATCAAGGTGACTGTATCTTCATAGAATTATCAAACCACTGTCTTTAAAAATGTAATTTATTCATTTTATATTAATCACAGGTTATATACTTTGTATCACAGTTGTAACCCCCTCCCTCATTCCTTCCCACTCTCCCCATCCCTCCCTCATCTCCTCCCTGCCCCCTCCAAGTCCACTGATGGGGGAGGACCTCATCCCCTTCCATATAACCCTAGCTTATCATGTCTCTTCAGGGCTGGCTGCAATGTCCTCTTCTGGGATCTAGCTAAGCTGTTCCTCCCATGTGTTTGTGTAGGGGGAGGGTCGAAGAGGCAGCCATTGAGTTCATGACAGAAATAGTCCCTGTTCCCCTTACTAGGGTACCCAGTTGGATACTGAGCTACCATGGGCCACATCTGAGCAGAGGTTCTAGGTTATATACATATATGGTGCCCTGTTCTATTTGGTATTTTTGGAGCTCTTGTTCTCGCCAAGCCTTACTAACTCCCCCTATTTTCATATTATTCCCAGTCCTCTGCTGAAGGCTTGGTTGTGAGTCTTAATATCTGCTTTGATACATTGCTATGTGGAGACTCTCAGAGGCCCTCTTTGTTGGTCTCCTGTACTGCTGCTTGTTTTCTCCTACATTCAATGTCCATCCCATTTGTTCATCTAAGCGAGCATTGATCATCCCAACCTGGGTCCTCCTTCTTGTTTATCTTCTCTAGGTATATAGATTTCAGCATTACCTTCCTGTCCTATAGGTCTACATAAGTGACTATATACCATATGTTTCTTTCTGCTTTTGGGATACCTGATTGTTTCCAGGTCCCACCATTTGCCTGCTAATTTCATGATTTCCTCCTTTCAATTGCTGAGTAATATTCCATTGTGTAAAAGTACCATAATTTCTGTATCCATTCCTCAACTGAGGGACATCTGGGTTGTTTCCAGGTTCTGGCTATTACCAAAAAAGCAGCTACAAACATAGTTGAGCAAATGTCCTTGTTGTGTACTTGAGCATCTTTTGGATATATGCCTAAGAGTGGTATAGCTGGGTCTTGAGGAATCACTATTCCTAATTGTCTAAGAAAATGCCAAATTGATTTCCAGAGTGGTTGTACGAGTTTCCATTTCCACCAGCAATGGAGGAGGGTACCCCTTTCTCCAAAACATCTCCAGCATGTGTTGTCACTTGAGTTTTTGATCTTAGCCATTCTGGTAGGTGTAAGGTGAAATCTCAGGGTCATTTTATTTTGCATCTCCCTGATGGCTAAGGACACTGAGCATTTCTTTAAGTGTTTTTCTGCCATTCTGTAATCCTCTACAGAGAGTTCTCTTTTTAGTTCCATACCCCATATTTTAATTGGATTACTTGATTTCTTACTTTTTAACTTCTTGAGTTCTTTATATATACTGGATATTAGTCTTCTGTCAGATGTAGGATTGGTAAAGATCCTTTCCCAGTCTGTAGGCTGTCTTTTTGTTTTGATGACAGTGTCTTTTGCTTTACAGAAGCTTTTCAGTTTCATGAGGTCCCATTTGTTTATTGTTGATCTTAGAGCCTGTGCTGTTGGTGTTCTATTCAGGAAGTAGTCTCCTGTGCCAATGAGTTCTAGGGTCTTCCCCACTTTTTCTTCTAACCATTTTCATGTGTCTGGTTTGATGTTGAGGTCTTTGATCCACATGGACTTTAGCTTTGTCCAGGGTGGTAAATATGGATCTATTTTCATTTTTCTGCATATAGATATCCAGTTGGACCAGCACCATTTGTTGAAGATGCTGTCTTATTTCCATTGAGTGGTTTTGGCTTCTTTGTCAAAAATCAAGTTTCCATAGGTGTGTGGATACATTTCTGGGTCTTCTATTTGGTTCCATTGATCCATTATACTGTTTCTATGTCAATACCATGCAGTTTTTATTACCATTGCTCTGTAGTACAGCTTGAGGTCAGGGATGGAGATACCTCCAGATGATCTGTTGTTGTACTGGATCGTTTTAGAGATGCTAGGTTTTTTGTTTCTCCATATGAAGTTGAGAATTTTTATTTCAAGGTCTGTGAAGAATTGTATAGGTATTTTGATGGGAATTGCATTGAATCTGTAGATTGCTTTTGGCTGGATGGCCATTTTCACTATGTTAATCCTACCAATCCATGAGTAAGGGAGGTCTTTCCATCTTTTTCAATATCTTCTTCAATTTCTTTCTTCAGAGATTTGAAGTTTTTTTATATAGGTCTTTCACTTGCTTGGTTAGAGTCACCCCACGGTACTTCATGTTTTTAGTGGCTATTGTGAAGGGTGTTGTTCCCCTAATTTCTTTCTCAGCCCTTTCATCTTTAGTGTACAGGAGGGCTTCTGATGGTTTTTTTTTTT
>CM053757.1:347446-377330 GCA_028658305.1 Pachyuromys duprasi | reverse complement strand
AGCTGACTGTGGTTTCATAGAATGAGTTTGGTAAAGTTCTTACCTTTTCTATTTTGTGGAATAGTTTAGAGAGAATTAGAGTTAGCACTTCTTTGAAGCTCTGGAAGAATTCTGCACTGAATCCATCTGGCCCGGGGCTCTTTTTGGAAGGGAGACTGTTGATGACTGCTTCTATTTCCTTGGGGGATATGAGTCTACTCAAATTTTGTACCTGATCTTGACTTTATTTAGGTAGATGAAATCTATCAAGGAAATTGTCCATTTCATTTAGGTTTTCAAATTTTGTGGCATATAGGCTTTTGTAGTAAGAACTAATGATTGTTTGGATTTCCTCATTGTCTGTTGTTATGTCCCCCTTTTTGTTTCTGATTTTGCTGATTTGGATTGTTTCTCTCTGCCGTTTTGTTAGTTTGGCTAAAGGCTTGTCTATTTTGTTTATTTTTTCAAAGAACCAGGTCTCGGTTTCATTGATTCTTTGAATAGTTTTATTTCTTTCTAATTGATTGATTTCTGCCCTGAGTTTGGTTATTTCCAACCATCTGCTCTTCTTTAGTGTATCTGCTTCTTTTTTTCCTAGGGCTTTCAGTTGGGCCATTAAGTTGCTTGCATGAGATGTTTCAAATTTCTTTTTGAAGGCACTTAGTGCTATGAACTTTCCTCTTAGCACTGCTTTCATTGTGGCCCATAAGTTTGGGTATGTTGTGCTTTCATTTTCATTGAATTCTAGGAAGTCTTTATTTCTTCCCTAACGAAGCTGTCCTTGAGTAGCAAGTTGTTCAGTTTCCATGTATGTGTAGGTATTTGCTGTTTCTGTTGTTGTTGAGGTCCAGCTTTAGACCATGATGGTCAGATAGGATACAAGGGATTATTTCAGTCTTCTTGTATCTGCTGAGGCTTGCTTTGTGACCAACTATATGGTCTACTTTGGAGAAGGTTCCATGAGGTGCTGAAAAGAATGTATACTCTTTTGATCTAGGGTGAAAAGTTCTGTAGACATCTATTAGGTCCATTTGGTCTAGGGTCTCTGTGAGTGCCCTTGTTTCCCTGTTTTGCTTCTGACTGGATGATCTGTCCCTTGGTGAGAGTGGAGCATTGAAGTTTCCTACTATGAGGGTGTTGGGATCAATGTGTGATTTCAGCTTTAATGATGTTTCTTTTACAAATGTAGGTGGTCTTGTATTTGGGGCATAAATGTTCAAAATTGTGATGTCTTCCTGTTGGAATTTTCCTTTGATGAAAAGGAAGTGCCCCTTCTCCTCTTTCTTGATTAACTTGTTTGAAAGTCTAATTTATTAGCTACTAGGATTGCTACCCCAGCTTGTTTTCTGGGTCCGTTTGCTTGAAAAACCTTTTCACAGCCCTTTCCTCTGAGGTAGTAATTATCTTTGTTGCATAGGTGTGTTTCTAGGCTGCAGCAGAATGTTGGATCCTGTTTTTGCAACCCTTCTGTTAGTCTGTGTCTTTTTATTGGAGAGTTGAGTCCATTGATGTTGATAGATAATAGTGACCAATAACTGTTAGTTCCTTCTATTGTGGAGCTGGTGGTCTTCCTATGATTCATTGCTTTTTTTCCCCCTTTTCGTTGGGAAGTTACCTGTATCCTATATTTTCTTGGGTGTAGTTGTTTTCATTGGACTGAAGTTTTCCTTCCAGTATCTTCTGTAGGGTTGGGTTGATGTGTAGATATTGCTTAAATTTTGTTTTGTCATGGAATATTTTGTTTTCTCCATCATGTTGATTGAAAGCTTTGCTGGGTATAGTAGTCTTGGTGGGCATCTGTGTTCCCTTAAAGACTGCATGACTTCTGTCCAGGCTCTTCTGGCTTTCATAGTTTCTGATGAGAAATCTGGTGTGATCCTTCATATGTTACTTGACCCTTTTCCCTTGTTGCCTTTAATTTTTTTTCTTTGTTTTATAGGTTTAGTGTTTGACTATGATGTGAAGAGAGGTATTTCTTTTCTGGTCTAGTCTATTTGGTGTTCTGTAGGCTTCTTGTATATTTATGGACACTTCTTTCTTTAAGTTGGGAAAATTTTCTTCTATGATTTTCTTAAACATATTTTCTGCTCCTTGGGTCCTGGAGTCTTCTTTTTCATCTATTCCAATTATTCTTAGGTTTTGTGTTTTCATGGCATCCTTGATTTCTTTGATGTTCAGTGTTTGGGTGTTTTCCAATTTTATTTTTTCCTTGAGTGAGGAATCCATTTCAGCAAGCGTATCTTCAGCTCCCAAGATTCTCTCTTCCATTTCTTGTATTCTATTGGTGATGCTTACCTTTGTGGTTCCTGATCTTTTCTCTAAGTTCTCCAGTTCCAGGTTCTTCTCCCTTGTGTTTTCTTTATAGATTCTAATTCTGTTTTCATGCTTTGTACCATTTTCTTCATCAGATTGAATGTGGTTCCTATTTTTTGTTTGTTTTCTTTCTGTATGTCTTTAATTGTTCCTCTACATGGGCAGTTATATTCTTCTGAATTTCTTTGAGGGCCTTGTTCATTTCCTCTTTTTGTTCCTTTAATAACTGCATAAGTATAGCTTTAACATAATTTTCCTGTGTCTCCACTGAATTAAAATCTCCATTGCTTTTGGGTGCTTCCTGTGGGGCCACGGTGTCCTGATTTTTGTTGGGTGAGTTCTTATTTCGATCTTTGGCCATTTGTTTATATATACTCAAGGCGCTATTTGTGCTTTGAGGCTGAACTTCCAACTAGAACTGTCAATCTCTGGTGTCTGGAGTATTCTTTAAGAAGATCAGGGAATTCCAGTGATTTGAGAGTGTGTGTTGTTGCCTCAGATTTGCTCTGTTGTGGGATCTGTGTTCCCGGCTCTGTGCTCTGTGCTACAAAATGTGAGCACCGCAGGCTGGTTGCCAGTCTGGTTTGGAGGCTTGGCTCCTCATTCTGTGGCAGAGGCTGAGTGTCCCGGTTTGTGATGGCAGCTGGGGGTGCCGCTGTGGTCTGGAGGCTCCACACTCCGACCTGGGCTTGCTGCCAAGGGCTCCCCTCTGGTCTGGAGACTCGGTGCCTCCTTCTGGGCCAACTGCTTTTCACCACAGTCTGAGGTTGTATCTTGGGGCACCTCGTCTGGACCTGATACTCTGTGTGCAGGTCCAGGGTGGCGGCTGGCTACACAGAGGAGTGTCTGCCCACCCAATGCAGCCTGGTTTGGATCGGTATCTGGGGGCTTCTTAGTCTGGCCTGGAGTCTGTGTGACCCAGCACAGAATGGCGGCTGGTGGTGCCCCGGGCGGCTGTGATTTCAGATCAGGGCTGTATGCAGCAAGTCACCAGTAGTTTTTCTGGGGAACAACTGGGTGTCCCTAGGACTTTCCCTCTTGATTTTCTCACTGTAGCAATTCCACTCACCTTCTAATTATGAGAGCTGGTGTTTTAGGTCCCAGAGTTCAGTCTCCTGGTTGTTGTGCTGACACAGCTCTCCAACTCCTCATACCCAGTGTACTCCCGTGGCAGCCATCTTGGATCCACCCTCAAACCACTTTTTAATCTTAAGTTTGATCAAGTAATATTTACAAACTCAATCAAGTTTCTTCTAGGTCAATTTTATTTCCATTTAAATTTTCATTAGTCTTACATAAAATATCTAGAAAATTGCATTAATTTATGAGAAGGCAAATCTGGTGAATAAGAATGTATGAAAATCAATCAGTAAATAAAATATAGAGAGTTTTAAAAATATTTGTGAGAAGGATGGTACCTGAGCCCAGGTAACCAGCCACAAGGCCATATTTAAATTAATATAAATAGGTTATTCTAAAATATGAGCTAGTCAGAGAAGAGCATAGCTATATGACATATTTTTAAATAATGTTTAATGAGTTTCATGAGTCATTATTCCAAGTCTGTGGAAAAAAATAAAAAGAAAATTGTGAGTGCTGGGTTGTCATTAATGTCTAAGTAGAATCAATATTGTGTGAGAGTACGTGAAAAAAAATCCTTGAGGCTTCTGAAAGCGTCAATGAGCTCCTGTTTATCTTCTGAAACCAGTTTCAATGAAGCTTCAATAGATGAAATACAGGAAAGATAAATATGATGGAAGAAGAAATTCAGTGGAAACAAGGAGAAACCAGACAAGAAAACAGAGATAGAGAAATGGGATAAAATCTCATTCTCTTCTGAGGATATGGGAGATGAGGGGTGATAAATAAGGATTATTTTGAAGATAGAGAAGAAAGCTGAAAGTTACATATATTAATGAACTACTTAGAAAGTACTCTCCCAGTGATATTTTGTATTGACAGAGGGAGAGAATTTTAATACTCTGTGTTTCCTGTCAGAGAATTTGTACAATAAGTTTGTTCTCTTGAATAGATAGCTCTAGATTCTCAATTATATAAAGTGAAAAATAAAAATGCTAAGATTATCTTTAAAGTTGTTTAGTCTTCAGATGTGAAGCATAGGAGGGTCATATTTAACTCAGACATGCAGGGTTTTATGGGTTTTTTGGAAAATCTGTTACATCTCTTTCACTCAAGTGTGCTTATTTGGAGAAATATAACATAGCCAAATATTAATATTCATTTGTGAATGTATTTCCTCCAAATTTCAACTAAAATTAATATAAAATAATTTTTCTGCTTTGATAAAAGGAATTTTAGCTCTCAGTGAAGAAGTCATTTAAAATATATGAAGCGATTCTGGATACTCTTTCATTGCAATTATATGATGGTGACATTCATGATTAATTACTTCCTATCATTGGCAAATGAGAGCAGAACATTATACAGCTTAGTAGTCAGGGAGTGATGATATATAATATTTCTATTTGACCCCCATACACTTTAATGGCTTAGCTGGAGGAGAAATAGATGTTAAAGTCTAAAAAGTTACAAAGGAAATAGAAAGGATAAAAAAGAATTTATGACAGTAGGATAAATTTCTATTAATTATCTTCTTGTGCTCTCATAAATTTAGTCAAATTCATGAACTCTTTTGACATAGCAAGTCCAGCGTTGAATAATTTTTTTTGGAATGAATCACTTGAATAATTGTTACCAATGTATGGCTTATAAATAAGAATCTAAAATGTGCTAATTCCTATACACTAGGATTTTTAAAAAGTTGAAGATAGGCTTCCAAAAGTGGTATTTATTTGCATTACAAGATGTATATATACCTAACATTGTTTGATACCCAAACATCTGAAACATTAATGTAAGCATCCAGTTCACATATATTTCTTTTATGTATTGTATAAACAGATTGGTATTTATATACTTAATATTTAAAACCGAATACAATTATTAAAGGAGCATTTAAATCTTCCCCAATACCAAACATTCTAAAATGAGAATAAATTAGTTTTTAAAAATTAAAAAGTTTATTGTTTTATGGAGACGGAGAACAAGATTAGCAAAATTTTCAAGTACATTTGGAAATTAGCACATAATGAATTAAATATCTACGGTATGATTAGCCATATTTCCCCTTATTTAGGAGCGTATGTCTATGCTTATGTAATCCTTTCATTCATGTTCATAGCTGCTGGGCAAAAGATAGTAATCATCCAACACTAAAGTTCTTTTTCTTTTAGCACCATGAATACCTTCTAGGTCTTTATCAAATTCTTTCAAAGTGGAACTCCATTTACACATATATATTTAATGCACTGAAAGGAAAAAGAAACAGACATCAGCATAGGTTTCAATCGTCTACAAGCAGAAATTCATAACACCTAGAAGCTTTTGTTAAGTCTCTGATTCTTTGTTCCATAATTAGTCTAAAAAGTATTAATTCTGAGAAATTTATCACCATAATAATTTACCTGAAAAAGAATGCTAGAGTATTTTTAAGTAGTAAAAGATATAATACTCTACCTAGCAATGCATCAAAGCAGATAATTGTGACTCACAACCGAACCTTCAGCAGCATGCAGGGAATCATATGAAAGAAGGGGGAGATAGAAAGACATGGAGGGGACAAGAGCCCCACAAAGACCAAATAGATCAGGGCACAGGAGTCTTTTATTAGACTGTATCTCCAACCAAGGACCATGTATGGATATAACCTAGAACCCCTGTTCGGATATAGCCCATGGTAGCTCAGTATCCAAGTGGGTGTCCTAGTAAGGGGAACAGGGACTATTTCTGTCATGAACTCAATGGCTGGCTCTTTGACCCTCCCCTCCTCGAGGGAGGAGTAGCCTTGCTAGATCCCAGAAGAGGACATCACAGCCAGCCCTGAAGAGACCTGATAAGCTAGTGTCAGATGGAGGGGGAGGAGGTCCTTCCCTATCAGTGGCCTTGGAAAGGGTCAGGGAGGAGATGAGGGAGGGATGGGGGAGATAGGGAGGGAATAAAGGAGGGGGCTACAGCTGGGATACATAGTACATAACCTGTGATTAATATCAAAATAAATAAATTAAAAAGATATATCTGAATGCTTTGAAGTGTTATTCATGCCTTGATATTTGAAATTTACAAATGCTAATTATATATTTAATGCTGTAAGCTTTATTTTACTATATGAATAACATATTCAAATATTCAATAACTATTCAAATAACATAAACTATCAGATTTTTTATTATGTAAGGTAAGCCTTTTTGTTTTTATCCCTTAGGAATAGAAAGTTTAATTCACTCACCCAAGGGTAAAGAAACATTGCAGAAGAGGAGAGGGAAAAATTTTAAGAAATAGAGGATCAGGGATTTGCTGTGAGCTTGTGTCTCCTAGTAACATCAGAAACTATGCCAGTAAACTGTCACCAAGTCTGGCCATCCATGAGCTGAAAAGGATGATACTACACTGGATGTGGAAAAGCAGACACACAATAAACTCTAGGCATCTACGGAAAACTGAGAGCAAGAAAGGAGATCCTCCCCAGGGAAGAATTGGTTGTCCACAGCTAAACAATCATTCCTGAAAACATATATACAAATGTGACATTGTATGGACTCATTAAGAAATTTATATGTATATACAAATTCTTGTATGCTTGCAATAGTAATTGATTAAAAAACAGGTCATGATTTTGAAGGAAAGTAGGTAGGACTATATGTCATGGTTTGGAAGGAGAAAGGGGAAGAGACAAATGTTTCAAAAACAAACACAAAGAATGAAATGTTCATATAAAATTTCTAGGTTCAAACTGGGCTGTATAACAACTAGATTGCTATATTTCTGCAACATTTATACTGGTTTTTTTGGAATTGACTTCTGCTTTCCCTGGTGATGATATCTAGTACATTTTCTTTTTTAATTATTATCATTTATTACAGTTTATTCAATTTGTATCTAGGCTGTTTCCCCCTCCCTTGTCTTCTCCCATTCCTACCCTTCCTCCCTCTGCTCCCCCTATGCACCTCCCTAGTCCACTGATTGGGGAGGTCCTCCTTTCTTTCTATTTGACTAGCCTATCAGGTCTCATCTAGTACATTTTCTATCTTGTATTTTGCTACAGTTTGATTAAGGACTGGCATGCCCACGGTAGTTGAAATGGTTGGGTTAAGTTTTATTTACATTTTATTGATTTCTGCCAACAAGAATAACCTACTATTACACAGGTAGAATTGGTAGCAAATTATCACTTAGAAAGAACAATTGTGTTTTGTTTCTATCATTAAGTGAAATAAGTGTTTGATATGATTTTGAGAAGCACTTTGCTTGTCTTAGGGTATTGTTCATAGTGCCCTGCACGGTGACATTCCATCAATGCATTTTCTTTTTTTATTTTTAATCATAATTTAATTTTGTCCTGTGGATTCTTACGCTGCAGGTCCACTAGGAATTCCTAATGGCCAGTGAAACTCATAGACCTTTTACATATTAACATAACTATTTTAGGAAAAATAATTTATGAATGCATCACTTAGTTCAGAAGATAACCTGAGACCGAAGAATTAAGCAAACTGAGCCTGACTTAAAATATATGTGCTTTTTTTCGTAGCCATAAACACATTATTCCTCTAAATAGTTTGACTATAAAAATTAGTCCTCAGTGAGAGGTTCATTCAGTTGCTGTAACACGCACTCACTGCACACACACACACACACACACACACACAGACACACACACATACACACAGGCAGACACACACACAGACACACACATACACACACAATCACACAGACACACACACAGACACACACACAGACACACACACATACACACACAGACACACACACACAGACACACACCCAGACACACACACACACACAGACACACACACACAGACACACATACACACACAGACACACACACACACAGACACACACAGAGACACACACACACAGTGTGGTTGGCATATTGTCTTTTGTTGTTCTCCTCCTGCCTGAGGGCTGTCTCCCAGTAGCCCATGAAGTCAGGAGGGGACTGGACTAGAAGCTGCCTGGAATGACCACAAGCACCTGATCACTCTACCAGGGAGCTGGTTCAATTTTAATTCCAGAAAACAAAGGCTAAATACCCCATAGGAGTGGGTTCATAAGGATAGGTGTACATAACTGGTTGGAACTAGTCACTTCAGGGTTGCTTGATTTACATTGTACAGCATGCTCCTATCTTATGAATGGAAACACAACACATAATTATCATATAGGCTCACGGAAGGGAGAGAAGGCTGGGAGTTGTATCAGAGGCCATATTTAAATGTGGTTAGGGTCATCTGTTTCTAAAGACACTCTCCAGATGAAGTCAGCAGAGAGCAAGAGGCCCTGCTGGGGAAGAGGGTGTCCTGTATCTTAATGCTGAGCTCAGAACTACAACCTCAAACAACAGGGTCCCTCCAGCAGTCTTTATTCAGAAATCGAACTTCATCCTTATGGCACTTGTATGAGGAAGAGATCAAAGTATCTTGAGCTGTGTTTGTGTTGACTGCTGCTGTGTGAGGCTTGAAGTCTCTAGTGTGCTAGCTGTATCAAAGCCATTTCTTGTCTAGTGTGACTGTGATGATAGGGAGATGCAAGAAAGACAAAGAAAAGAAAAGAACAAGAAGACTGCTGAAAGCAGTTTTGTATGTGTAAAATGATGTCAGGAGGCCACTTGAAGACTTGTATACAAAGGCCCACACTATGTCACATTTTATGGATCAAAATGACTTGGAAGATGTGTAGAAGCTCAGGGTTTAAGAGTACTTGCAGCTCTTCCAGAGGCCATGACATTCACCCAAGTCAGGTGGTCCACAAAATCTCTGTAACCACAACTCAAGAAAATCTAATATGTCTGTTCTCCTTGGTTACTCAGACTCGAATGTGGACAGTCCACATTGTGGACACATGTAATTAAAACTATATTTAAAATATAAAATTAATATAATATAAAAATTAATAAAGGATAGAGTGCTCAATATATACCAACTGAAATAGTGCCTTTACGTTAAAGGAGCACTTTTTCTTGTTAAACTGTCTGAACACCTGAAGAGTTTTAAAGTGAGCGGTGTGAAGTGGTTGGCACACTGCTAATGCATGCTTGGTAATATAATACAGGTTTAGAGAGTGTGGGTAAATTCCAGGGGACAGGAATGATGGGCAGATGCTAACTGGAAGTTTGACACTACATGAAAATGAACCAAATGTTAACTAGAAAAAAAACATGCTCTATTTGCAAATGTTTATGTGTTGTGTGGAAAAAATGGTGTAGTAGGATTCTTAAGGATACTTGATTGGTGTTGTGGGAGAGAGATCAATCAGGAACAAAACATAAATTTGATTTTCAGACAGATTGTACTTATGATTTTAAGACCTCAATATGCAATAGTGGATTAAATATTTGACCAGAGTGAGAATTTTAAAGATGGGGTATTGATCTGGGATAGAAATAAAGTGTTTGGAAGTCACAGGTTATTGCTGATTATAGGTTGTAGCTAAAGCCTAGATAAAAGTCCTTAGAATGACATGCAGATAGAACCTTTCCAGAAATTTTCTGTTGAAATTTGTCTTCATGTTTAATTATTTGTATTTACCTACATTTGGGGAAATTTTCAAGGGTTTTCAATGTAGTTTATTAACAAGGTGTAAACTTCAGTTAAAAAAATAAACGACAGGGTGTATAAAATAGTTGGGGATTCATTTATTCATTTTCGTGCTTATTTTAACCCCAATAAGTACATAAAAAAGTGCAATCCATGTTACAAACTCTTTTATGGGAGTAAGGCATTTTATCTAGAGGAAAAAACCTGAGAACATTTCTAGAATTATAAAAAGGCTGGCAGCTTCAGGAAACTGTAAAATTTTATGTTGCATGAATCTGTGGGTGATTTTAGAATGGAGAGAGGAGCATTCTAACTACAAGCTAAACCAGTACTTAGAGTTAAAATTGAGAATCTTCATGTAATATAATAATGTATAATAATAACTACGAGCTTGTACATCATTCTCTAGACAACGGGAACACAGAAATATATAAAGAACCCTCTTCCCTAAAATGAAAGATAATTCAAAAATAAAACTAGTCAAATCAGATGCCATTTTATAGATATTCTTAATAGTTCAAGTAAAAATCATTTTAAAAGATCATGTGTGAAACTCATATGAATGGTAGGTGACATTACCATGAACAAAGTTTGTCCAGTGTTCCATAGGGAGTAGGAAAAATGATAGTAATTATTCATGTCCTGATAGAAAAATATTAATCTGTAAAATAAAAAAGAACCTGACACCAGTAAAATCAGTTTTGGAGAAATTTGAGTCAGTGTCAGTATGGAAAAGCTGTTCATCCTACATCTCTTCAAGCTTACACATCCTCCTGCTTGTCCATGCTAATTGGATGGCATGAACAATTTATGCATAACTGTATAATGCATGAAAAGCATGGATTGTCCTCAGTTCAGACCCTCCACATCATGGTTCTCTTAACCACTTCCATTTCCACTCTCTGTCTGATGCCAACTACCTGGGACCCCAGGAGAGAAGGAAGTCAAGAGGGAACTATGGTCAGTATAGTTCCAAGCTCTTGTTGCTTTTCTTTGAGAGCTTTCAGGGCCATACTGGTGCTTTGGGCTGAAGGTCCTTCATGCAGTGCCCCAGGCTAGCTTCTCAGGGTCTGATAAAGATCTTGGGCTCATGAGGTCCCCAACTGTTCCAGTCCTCTGTCACCTCAGGCACACATGTCTTGAGGGTAAACCACTTAAAATGAGGTCAGTTTACCTTCCATTGTTTCTGTATCCAATTCCATTAAACTATTGTCTTATAATTAGAAAAATTGTGGCTTGTTCTTAGTTACCTCTCATTTTCTTTGCTTTTCTCATTTTTCCTCATGTTTTAGGCATAGGCTAAATATAGCCTAGAGTCTGCATGAAGCTAAGTGATTCTTTTGAGTCCTTTTCACTTAGCTTGAATTGACGAGAAAGGCACCTTTTCACTCATAATGTTTCTATACAGAAAAGAACTCCATGTGCTTCTGTCCTCCACCTGTTCCCTCCTGTACTACACTGGCAATAACATGACAGAATATTTTTAATATCTTAGAAAGTAGGAAATAGATGATACAGTACAATGTTTTGGGAATATGGATGTACTTATACTTTAGTGTGTTGAGCTATTGAACTCACAAGTAATGTTGAGAGCGTCTCATTTATATCTAGTGGAATCCAGATTTCTGATAGTTTTTTTAAAACTAATATATAGATATCTTTATACATTAAATTGTTTGAAGACATTATGAGGATTTGCTATGAGATACAGTGTTGGTATTTCACAAAGGAAGGGGTGACTCTTTGTCCCATCATTCTAAAGCCTGAAAGTCCTGTTAGGTAGCTTGATGGGTTTGGCTTCTTCAAGGTCCCTGTGTTGATTCACTTTACAGCAAGGAAGTGAGCATTGGAAAGTGCAAGAGGTGAGACAGGAAGCCAGGGTTGTACTTACTGTGAAATGCTGTCCCTGTGGGAACTCACTGGGAGCCCACAGATATAATATTGTTCTCCTTCAAGGAAATCCTTCTTATCAAAGGCTTTGGACTCATTTCCTCCTAAGGCTCTGTAGAAAGGATCTAGTTTCTAGTACATGGCAGGCTCATTCAGATCATACCCAGACCTTAAATATCAAGGTCACCTTCATGGAACTAACACCTGCACAATGGCAGGGGTCCACAACAGCATGATCTCTGACTGTTTTAATTGTCATAGTTGTTCTTGAAATTGTTAAGATCCCTCATATATCCAGCCACTTTGCTGAAGGGGTTTATCAGTTGAAGGAGTTCTCTGGTTGAAGTTTTGGGGTCACTCATGTATATTATCATATCGTCTGCAAATAGGGATACTTTGACCTCTTCCTTTCCGATTTGTATCCCCTTGATCTCCTTTAGTTGTCTTATTGCTGTAGCTAGGACTTCAAGTACTATGTTGAAGAGATATGGAGACAATGGGCAGCCTTGCCTAGTCCCTGATTTCAGTGGGATTGATTTTAGTTTCTCTCCATTGAGTTTGATGTTGGCTATAGGCTTGCTGTATATTGCCTTTACTATGTTTAGGTATGTGCCTTGTATCCCTGATCTCTCCAAGACTTTAAACATGAATGGGTGTTGGACTTGGTTGAAAGCTTTTTCGGCATCTAAGGAGATGATCATGTGGTTTTTCTCCACAGGAGCTCCGCAAGGACCAAATATATCAGGGCACAGGGGTCTTTTATGAGACTATCTCTCCAACCAAGGACCATGTATGGATATAACCTAGAACCCCTGCTTGAATGTAGCAAATGGTAGCTCAATATCCAAGTGGGTACACTAGTAAGGGGAACAGGGACTATTTTGGACATGAACTCAATGGCTGACTCTTTAACACCCCCCCCACCAGTCCCCTGAGGGAGGAGTAGCCTTGCTAGGCCACAGAAGAGGACATTGAAGCCATCCCAGAAGAGACCTGATAAGCTAGGGTTAGATGGAAGGGGAGGAGGTCCTCCCTTATCAGTGGTCTTGGAAAGAGGCAGGGAGGAGATGAAGGAGGGAAGGGGGGATAGGGAGGGAATGTGGGAGGGGGCTATGGCTGGGATACAAATTACATAACCTGTGATTAATATAAAATAAAAATGTTAAAATAAAAAAGATCCCTCATGTATTCATTATTTACGTGGCCCTGAAAATTGCACATTCAATCCTAATTAATTTCATATTGTTGATTGGGAGCTTAGAATATACACGATCAATGGCTCTGTAAATTTGATCAAATTTAAAAATAATATTGGTTAACAAACACATGTGACTGACAAAAGATGTAAGATGCCTTACAAGAGCTAGTATAGTTATGATAGTGGAAACAAATTGTGACAATTAATCCTAAATTCTTGTTATTAGTGTACTTTGTTTATTAGTAACTTCTTTTAGAGAGTATTATAGAATTCAAATGTTTTATGGCCTACTTTGGATATTTTATTTCCTTTAGTTCTAACATTACAGAACCAAAACTAAAGAGCATAATTCTACTTAAATTAATTTATAAGTCATTGATACATTAATATACAGATCCATTAATATGTTAATGAAAGTGTTGGCATTACTAAATAAATTCTGAGTCGTGGTACTTCTCTGACTTTTGCTTTTTTCAACGTTTATTTTTAGGGAAATATCTGGGAGCAGATTTTACGAATCCCATTCATCTTGGAAATAATTAATGCAGTCCCCTTCATTATCTCAGTAAGTCTTCGCATGTTAAAACAAATCGTCATTAGATTTCAATAAATTTTCTAAGTCTAAATACTTCTACATAATACAAGTTAGGAGGCATGGATTCAGACCTTGAACAGAACGTGGCTTCTTAAAAAGAATAGCGTCAGAATGATGACTGAATTGCATAGTTAAATGAAATATAGTAAGTTTCAGCACAATAGCAAAATGAAACCTTTTATAGAATTCTATAGTATAGATGTATCATTTTAACAAATGTCAGTATTCTTTAAGACCCTCAAAAATATATTACTTATAGAATTTTAAAAATTAAAACTGATTGAAATATTTGCCACAGGTATCATACTGAAAGCACATTGTCTAGTTTTCCTATAATATTTACCCAATTTAGTTCTTCACTAGTAGATATGTGAATGGGAACCAATAGCTAGATCCTCCTCTAAGTTCTGAATTTCCCCTCGTGTAACATGCTATGCAACAGTCACTCTGCTCCATCGTGGTCCCATGTATAAATAATCGTGACTGTTTCATTTGTAAAATTAGGTTCTGGTATCACTTTGATAGAACAATGATTTTTGGAATTTATTTGGAAAAAAACAGAAAATAAGTCATTATTATCTGAAGCTGTTTCTTGCTTCTTATGTTTTAATTTGAATGACTTATCTACAGAGAGAGCTGGAACTAGATTCAATGACAAGCTAGCTAAATATCAGTACATGTGACTGCAGCTTCTGAACATCATTTAAAGTGGTTGAATCTGAAGACAGTGATATGTTTTAAAAGACAGTCATGTACCTCTTCACCACCTCCGGTAGAGAAATGACAATGTAAAAAACACATGATAAGATATAATAATAAAATCAGCATGGCTACGACATTTGCTGAAGCCTCTTTATGCTCCTGTAATATTTTCCCAAGAAAGACTTCATCAATGAGTGAAAGGCTATTCATTGCTGTTGATCTCAATGTATTTGACACCGTCTTCAATCTTTACCTTTTTTGAAAAACTTTTATTCTGTTTTACATTTCTTCTTAATCTGCGGAATATAATTTCCTTCTGTGAGATAAAAGTTTAGTTTTCACTTATTTTTCAGATATTCTGGCCTACCTTAAGGAATTTATTTGTTCCAGTTTTTCTAAACTGTTGGCTTGCCAAACATGCCTTGGAAAATATGATTGTAAGTAAAAAAAAGTAGAGTTCAAAGCAAAAATATTTTTCGAATATCCCCTATGTCTTACTTATTTCCAATGTTACACTAGAAAGAGAAGATTATTTTGTCTCTGATCTTCTCCTTTGACATTCTGTCTAACCTTGTAAATCTGCAGAATTTGTTCAGTTATAGAGTCATTAAAATTTCAAATGTTTTAATTTTACCATAAATACCTGCTTCACATAGTTTTATTTAAATGTTTTGTGGTAAACTTGTTATGTACTTAATATAGCATACATAATTATATATATATATATTTAATAAAAATTCAATGATGAATCTGTTATATCCTAATAAGAACAAAAATCTGTAATCCCTTGGTTTTAGTGGTTTAGTTATGGGTAAAGAAAATGTTTCAGGCTGTTTTTGATGTCATCAGTGCAATCCCTAAGTGCTGTCCACACAGGTGAAATGTTTGAACAATCTTGTTGAACAGGAGCACTTTAAGTCTATCTGTGTATGCCTGTGCCTTCATTTTCATGGTATAGGGAGGTTTTTGTCTATTATTAATTGTGAATAATTTCAGGCTTCATTAAAACGTGCACTTTTGTTAGATCCTTTCAGAGTTAGTCTCTCACTTGTGATCATTCTCGTAGATTTGTGTCGTGCAGAGCTGGGTACAGATCTTCTGAAAAGGGTTGAAATGGAGAAACACAAAATTCTATGCAGTAGCCACATCTTCATTAAAGGTTGATACTCTTTGGAAAGAATCATTTATATCTATGACATGAAAGTGTTCACCACAGTTTCCAATACTTGAAAGCACAATGTAAGCCATTTATTAAATTAGTCTTCATTGTTCCAATTCTAAGATGGGCCTGAAGTAAAGGACTTTGTTGTAACCAATATGTGATGAAAAGCAATTTAAGGAAGGAAAGATGTGTTTGGTATACTGTTAAAGGAACACAATTGATTACAGCAGGGAAGGCATTGCAGCAACAACATGGAGTGCTGAGCACATCCTGTGTTAGAGTCAGAAAGCAGACAGTGGGCAGGAAGTGGGACCAGACATTAAAATCCCAAGGTTTACAGCAGAGCCTCACCCCTCAAAGTTCTCATAACCCTCCCAAGCACTGCTACCAGCTGAGTACCAGCTGTTCAAACACATGAGCCTTTGGGGACATTTTCTATCTTTGGCCCAAATAGGCTCATGGCTGCCTCATAAGGCAAAATTTGCTTCTATTTAAAAGTTCCTATTTGTTATAGTTTCAACACTGCTCAAAGTCCAAACTTTCTTCTAAACTCCAAGGCAATTTCTGGACTGTGAGCCCCTAAAAATAGTTAGATACTTCTAATGTACAATGTCAGACTGTTTCCACACTCAAAGGGTTATGGCCATAGCAAAGAAACATTTACTAAAAAGTAAATCCAAACTTAACAAGGGACTGTGAAATCCTGTGTTCAACAACCAAGGCTTGTGTCGTGATTGGCTTAGTTTAAATAATTATCCCGGTATTAGTGATTATATTCCTTAGCACATATAGCCTCTCTCCTCCCCCTTGAGCTGGTCATTACAAATGTACAGGTTTTCTTAGCTGACATCTTGGGTCAGGCCATTTCTTAATTCTGCTTTCCTCATTGCAGTGTAGATGTCATCTTTACAGTTTCCTGCAGTGGTCTCTCATGGCTCCTGCCATGCAATTCCTGGCCTCAGAGGCTTTTTAAAACCAGGGTTTGAGATTATGTGACCCTTAAGTCTTGCAAGTCATGCTTGCAAAAACGTGATGAAGTTGCCAGTTTTTGCCTCCTCCAAGCTGCAAAAGCAGCTGCTTTGTGTGTTGACACTGGAGGAGGGCCCTTGGTTGCTCTTTATGGTGCTAATCTGTTTAGCAATTGCAGCTGCCTTTCAGCAGCCTACTCTCAACTTTAAGTTCATTTCTTTCACAATGAAATGACACATTACGCTCTTTCTCAATGAAACCTGTACAAGAACAGTCAATAGCAACAGTGTCACTGTCTGTATATTGTCCTGTCTTGAACTCTCTTGTGATAAACATGCTGGTCAATTAATTTAAAAGTCAGCCTCATTTAAGTTATCAGGGCATGGATGACATCCTTCTAGATATGCTTTCAGAATCCCTCACCAATGGCCTCAGCCCTGCTATCTGTAGAGTTCTTGTTCCCCTCTGAAGTCCTGTGAGCTGAGCCTGTTTTTCCACACTGCCACCCCACCCCTCAAAAAAACCATTAAGTTATGCTTAAAACATTTAAGAACTTTTCTATCCCAGAATTCAGTGGTCTCTCACATTATGTTTATAAACTAGTACAAAGGCTTGATATTTACATTTTCTGTTTTATCACACTAACAAACCAACTTCTGAGGACTCATTTGATGTTTCTGTTCCTTTTGTTGTTACTGTGACCAAACACCCAATAAAAAATAAATCAATGAAGACAGGGTTTATTTGGCTTACAGTTCCAGACACTATCCCATATTGGTGCGGACTGCATGGCAAGACAAGCTGTGACTGGTCACACTGGTTTTGGAGTTGGAAAGCATGGAATGAGCAAGAAATGGGTTTTGAGTTCTAAGTCTCAAGGTCAGCAGTGTTTGATTTCTTCGGCAATGATGCATAGCCTAAGGATTCCACCACTGATCTGGACAGATGAGTGAGGGCAACTATTTCCAAGCTTGACAACTTGAGTTCTATCCACATGTTTGAAGGAGAGACTGAACTCTTGCAAGCTCTCCTAAGACTTTTATTTAAGGGGCATGATACCTTCATACACTCATAGAGGGGCCATAGCATTTACGTGCGCATACACATGTACACATACACCCTTACCACACACAAGATAAATTTTAATTGCAAGAATAAGGTTACCACAACTTTTGAAATCAGTGTACTAGCTAGAGACCGAATGTTGAAACAAATGCTTCTCCACAGCAGACCTACCGAATACTGGGTTCTTTAGTGACCATTTGAGTTTATGACTCTGTTAATGTCGTCATCTTTAAAAAAAAAAAGTAAAAGTAATTTAGTTTCAAGCTCTCTGTGATAAAATGTGCATGGTGTTGTATCCTGTGTGTGTAAGTTTTAATAATATTGATTGTTTTTCATAAAAAATTACATTGTTAGTATTAGCACTCGCTTTTTTCATGTAAATGAACTTTAAGGAGACATTATGCCAGAAGCTTTGTTGAAAGAATTATTAGAGTACCATTTGAGCATTTACATCAAATGAGTGTTTCTAAATACTTATGTGAGGTAAGCCCAGAAATCTCAGGGAAGCATATGGCCAATGGTTGAGAAGAGCGTGCAAGCATGGTCTGCTGAGCAGCTCCTGCTGCCTTCCCTGACCCAAAGAATATCCATTTGACTAAATAAATTGCTAATGAAAAAAATGCATCCAGAATCAAATAAATCTTTCTGAATTACTATGTAATTAGCTGTTGGAAAAAAATAACCTCTTGAAGACAGGAATGATTAGTCAGTATTAGAGAAAAATAGACTGTTTGCAATTAGCTTAGGACTTACACGCCTGTGGAGTTCTGTACTTTGCTTTTTCAGCTCTCACTGGATGCAGAGTTTTCTGTTGCATTTTGGATCACTGACCCCGCCACTCTAAGATTCTAAAGAATGAGAGATGAAATCATGGCCAGTAAACATAGTTATTTGTTTTTATAACAGTCTTGGCTTAATGAACTATAGGGAAATATAAGAATGAACTGGGATCATTTTATTAGGGACATTCATTTCCTCATTGCTTCCCTGATTATAAGAAGGATAAAAGTGAATTCTTAAACATTTGAGATTAATAGGAAGTTTTGAAAAATAAAAAAGTTATGTCTTATGAATTTAATATTTTTTGTTGTTTCCATACTTTAATTATTTGTTGCATGCACACAGATCATATGTGAAATTATCCAAGTTAATTTTTTATTTGAAATTATCACATGCTGGTAAGTAGTGTGTAAATTGCTTTGTTATTAAATATGTTATTTTAACAACATATACTCAATATTATTAAAGCTATTATTTAGGCTCATTATTTTGAACTATTTTCATATGCATACTTTTATTTTAATAGTGATAAATTCCTATTATTTTATATGGCAAATAAAATTTTACAGTAAACATAGCATGTATAACTATTAGTGTCCATCTCTCAGGATTTTTGAGTGATTAAAGTCTGAAATTTTTTTTCAGTAACTACTTACTTTATGAATGCGTAAAATAGAAATGATATGCTTTGGAATTTTGATATCTATTACCAGATTGCCTTACAAATGCTTATATTGTCTGAGGAGTATGGCATGTGTCTGTTCAACATATACACTGTAATTCATATTTACTTTAAGATTAACACTATCAAAATCAACCCTAAAATTTCTTAATGGAAAAATGTTTTGTTCTTAACCTATGTTATAGGCTGCTCTAGTTCATGTAATTGTTCATTAGTGAATTTTAATTATAGTTCCAGTTACATTTTACTGCTCCCTTTATTTATATATTATTTTTCTGAAATTCTGCTTTTGTTTTTTTTCCCCTGAGAAATCATTACCATTGGAAAAGATTATTTGTTTTCTTTTTGGCTTTGTCTTTGAGATGACTTTTGTTATAAAGCTCTATTTGAACTCACAGTTTCCCTTTCTTGGGCTCTTGTGTAACATGGGTGCAGATTGCACCATCATACATGCCTTGGTGTATTAGGGGTTAATTGCTATAACAAGTATTTTGTTTTCTGCAATGCTAGTGAGCTAAAATTTAGTGCTTTATTGGTCTTTCCATATTCTATCTTTGTAATATGAATTGTATCATAAGTTATATTTAGATCCATGAAAATGAACATTTACCATCAAATTCATTTAAGTATATATGTCATGTATAGCACGAATATTTGGTATTTAATTTCATGTATATTTAGTATTTACTGAAATTTAAAATATCCTTCTTCTATATTCTAGAATGACCTTCATAGAGCCATTCAGCGTACACAGTCTGCAATGTTTAACCAAGTTTTGATTTTGATATCTACATTACTCTGCCTTATCTTCACGTGGTAAGAGCATATATGGCACCTTTCTTATTATTTTGTTTTATTTCATTTTTTATTGGAAATAGTTTTATAAATCAATGTCGTCAGTATTTGGCTGTAACAAAGATATACTCACCAGTGTAATGCATAAAAAAGTCACAAAATGAAGTGAAATCTTTCTTTAGTCCTACAGACAAAATAAGAAAACACGTTTTATATGACATTGGAATTTACTGCAGCTATGATATTTTCTCAAATGCTCTCAACAGCCAAGTCACGAGTATTTGGCCTGCATGCCATGGTTGTCAAACATGCATTTTTCTTTCAAATCAATGAAATAAAGTCAGTCTCATCTCTGTGTTCTTCAGAGCAGAAGCCTTGTTAATGGCTCTTTCTCACCCCACCTCGGTGTCTGCAGTGTGTTAGGGGGGACCTGGTGGAATGCAGTAGCAGGCTTCTTGGCACTTTGATTTATCATGACCTAAAGTTATTTTCTCTTTTGGAAGCATTACTTAAAATTACCGAATATTCCAATGTGAAATGGTATATTATGTGTTTGGTTTCATGCATATCTTTTACAAGAGAAAAATAGAGTCAGAAAATGAGTGGAATAGTGTTTGCTTTATAGAAGTTATAGATGGTTTTGCTTGTATTTATCTGTGACCTTTTTGGCTTATTAAGAATGAGAAAAAGCTAATTTGGATGCAGGAACAATCAACCTACACATACATTGCTACATCTGTTAGATACAAACATAATCACATGAATATATATATATATATACATATATATGTATATACATATGTGAGCTGTTTTGTAATAATATTCATGGTTAATACTACATTTAAATATGTCTAACACATTTGTCCTTTAAATATATCATATATTTAATACTTAAATGTAGAATGTGTGCATAATGTTTTTAACCTTTTACAAACAACATTTGTAAATATCTCTACATAAAATTTTAAGAGAAACGCTTAAAGTGATTCTCTCAAACAGTGCTGAAAACGCTATTAAGTGGTCTCTCTTCTGATGTTACTAAACATTCTTAACTGAAATATAATCACATTATTGCAATAACAATTTTTTTACCTCAAGGAATTTACAAAATTAAAGTCTCTATCTATAAATACTTATTTTTGTGATGTTGAACAATTACTGAACAATAAAATTAATAGTTTCTAGTATAATGAAAAATGAATTTAGTAAAGATATATTTGTGTTTAGGGATTGCAGCTCAGTTGTACTGTAGTTGTGACTGCTTTATTTAATTTTATTTAAAATTCTTTTTTAATTTTAATCACAGGTTATTCACTTGTATCCCAGCTGTAGCCCCTCCCTCTTCCCCTCCCAACTCACCCTTCCAAACTCCCTCATCTCCTCCCTGCCCCCTTCTGAGCCCACTCATAGGTGAGGTTCTCCTCCCCTTCCATCTGACCCTAGCTTATCAGGTATCTTCAGGACTGGCTGCCATGTCCTTATCTGTGACCTAGCAAGGCTGCTCCTCCTGGGGGGGGGGGGGAGGGAGGGGAAGCTCAATGAGCCAGTCATTGGGTTCATGTCAGAAATAATCCTTGTCCGCATTACTAGGGTACCCACTTGGGTGCTGAGCTACCATGGGCTACATCCAAGCAGGGGTTTTAGGTTACATCCATGCATGGTCCTTGGAGAAACAGTCTCATAGAAGACCCCTGTGCCCTGATATATTTGGTCCTTATGGAGCTCCTGTCCTCTCCAGGTCATACTAACTCCCCCTTCTTTCATTTGATTCCTTGCACTCTGCCGAAGGTTTGGTTATGAGTCTCAGTATTTGCTTTGATACCCTGCTAGGTAGAGTTTTTCAGAGGTCCTTTGTGTTAGGCTCCTCTCCTGTTACTTGTTTTCTCCTACTTCCAATGTCGATTCCCTTTGTCTTTCTAGGTGAGGATTGATCATCTTACCCCTGGTCCTCTCTCTTGTTCATCTTCTTTATGTGTTAGTTGTGACTGATTTATGAAGATAAAAACAAAAATATAGTTTTGGGCTACATAGAAGTGTATCTACTGTTAATGAATATCTTGTCATGTTATAATCTTTTCAAATTATATTTCAAAGTAATTATTGCTTTTGTTACGTGATTTACCAAACTATAATGGAAGTATATTCGGGGTTGGGGGATGGCTCAGTGATTAAGAAGTCTGCTGGACCAGCACATGCTCCCCACCATCCTGGCAGCTTAACAACATACATAATTTTAGTGCCATGGAGGCACTTTCTTCTGGTCTCCAGGGACACTATACACAGATGGTCTACATATACACATACAGCAAAAAATCATACACATAATCTATTTAAATTGTGTGTATGTGACTATGTATTGCATCTTGTATTATAGAACACAGCTTTAAAGCATATAACTTACCACATTCTTTATAATTTGAACTTGGAAGAGTCAGGAACTTCTATTTAGATGCAACAGATTATTCCTTTTCTTAAAAATTTATTTATTTATTTATTTATTTATTTATTTATTCATTTATTCATTTATTCCCTTTGTCTCGCTGCTGCAGACCCCTCCCTTATCTCTTCCCAGTCCCTCTTCCCAGCCCCTCCCTCTTCTCACTCTATGCCCTTTCCCTAGTCCCCTGATAAGGGAGGACCTCATCCCCTCCTATCTGACCCAAGCCTATCAGGTCTCATCAAAGCTGGCTGCATCATCTTCTTAATGACACTTGCAATCCTAAAATTACCTGTTTTAGAAAGCAGCTATCTCTCTCTAAAACACACGTAGACATCACCATTATTAACATTACAAAGCTCTATTATTAAGCATCTGTCTGTGAGGGACACATGCTCAGTGCCAAACTGAAATAAGCATTAAGCTGCTGACCCATTATTTCCAGAAAATGTGCTGAAGTGTTTTTTCCCATCATTGTAATAGAATTGGAATCATCTGTCCACATGCTGGCTCCCTACCCTTCTTCATTAGTAATGCTCCCTTCCGAGACAGCTGGCCATTACAATTCATCCTGTGTCTTGGTAACAAAGCAGTTGTAAACTGGTACATCCGGGAATCAACTACATGACTTTAGCTCAATTATCAATATATTCCAACCAGTAATAAGTATTATAATTGATAATGCATTTGTTGTTTCTAATTTTACACATATAGATTTATTTTTGCAAGTACTTTGCCCCAAATGCTATTTTTGAACTCATATACATATTTACACATTTTTTATTTCATAGAGCTGAAAGCCAAGGATCTACACAAATGAATATTTTTTGTCTGGTTGGAGTCCAATGTGAAAAATTCAATGTAGTTTCAGTCTTACATTAGTCGGAAAAATCCATTTATTTCTAAGTGTTATCTAGCTTTAACTATTGTTTACATGATTAAATAGCATGTGGCCTTTTCTTGTACACATATTGATTCTTGTTTTAGTGATCATCTCTGCTGGTTTAATTGTTAAATAAATACCCGAGAAATGAAATGGCAGAGCCCTTGTACCTTTGTGCAAGGGTATATTACAACAGGATCCAGAGCCTGGTTGCCATCATTAGATATGCTTACTTTTCATGCTTTGCTTTTCCCCTTTATATCATAATTAATTCATAAAGTACATTTGCCTGTAAAATTGTCTATCCACTGCCAGGATTATGTTGTACTAGAAAAATATAGAAAACTTTACACCAGTTAAATTTTATGTATGTAGCAGCATAGATTTCAGGCATCTACTTTTCCAGGTTAGGAAAGTTCACATGTGTATATGATAATATTGCAACAAATTATTTTAACTGTAAAACATAGCTTCTAAATGAAAATATAATTCAAATAGAGCAGTTTTGAAGTGTGATGCGAGTGAATTATTATTTTTGAACAAGAAAATACTAAAAATAATAATTTAAATGCCAAGTTTCTAACTTATTTCCAAATTTTTCTGGGTACTATATATAGTAGTAACACTTTTAATATTTTATGATTTATTGGTAAAGCCCTGTTACATCATAAAGTTTAGATGAACAAATCAAAAGACATCATAATTCAAGAATTTATCTAAAGATCTGTGCTATCCTGTATTAAATGCTTCTTGATTTACTCTGTGCTGTGTTAAGTCTTCTGGAAGAAGTAACGTTTATGTAACTTGTGAGAGTGAATCTATAGTCCCAACTGTCCAGGCTGGGAACTTTGCTTCCGAGAAAGAGATGCAAGTGAGTAGTAAAACTTACATGGCTTCCAAATCATCCCTAAGTATTTCTCACTTCATAAAAGTGAACTTCAGGATAAATCACATTTGCCTCTTACTTTTGTCCCCATATAACTTCGGAATTTTCATCCTGAGAGTATTCCAGTTTTCTGAATTTGTGTAAACAGAACAATATAAAGAAATTTTGTCAAGCGTGCGTGTGCGTATTCACACACACACACACACACACAAAAGCATGTGCAAAAAAAAAAACTGGTCAAATACTAGAAATGTGGTCATTCTCACCCTATATTCTTCCTGTAATTATTTTTTAGAAACTCCCTTTTCGTTCCTTCTGCTCCAAAGCTGGAGGCCCTCTTAACCCTCTACTTGTCTTGCTCACTTGAAATACAGCAAGAGCGTGCTTGTGACTGGGAGGCATTGTGAAGCACTGAGCATGCTTGTGACTGGGAGGCATTGTGAAGCGCTGTGTTCTAGGAAGCAGCAGGGGTTTGGTTTCTTTTTTTTTTCTTTCTTTCCTTCATTCTTTTCTTTTCTTTCTTTCTTCCCTCCTTTCTTTCTTTTTCTCATTTTTTAAAATTTTATTCACCCTATATCCTTGTAGCCTCTTCCTGCTTCCCCTTTCAGTCCCACCCCTCTTTCCCTTCCCTCTCCCTCCTCCCCTTTTCCTCAGAAAAGGGTATCTCCCTTTCCCATCCACTTCAGCTCATCAAGTTGCATCAGGACTGATCTTGTCGTCTTCTCCTGTGGCCTGTCAAGACAGTCTGTCCAGGAAGACATGATAAAAAAGTTGGCAAATGCAGTCACTACTTCCCTTACTAGAGGGACCCAGTTGAACCCTAAGCTGCCCATCTGCAACATCTTTGTAGGGGCCTAGGTCCAGTTCACACATGGTCCTTAGTTGGTGCTTCATTGTCAGCAAACCCCTCTAGGTACTAGTTAGTTGGCTCTATTGTTTTCTTGTGGAGCTCCTGTCACTTTCTGGTCCTTTTTTCTTTCCTTCTACTATTCCCCAAGACTCCCTATGCACCACATTGACCCATGTTTGGCGTGAGTCTCAGCATTTGTTCTGAGGTGCTGCAGGGTTGAAGCTCTCAGAGAACAACCTTGACAGGCTCCTCTCTGCAAGCGTAGCAGGGTATCCTTCATAGTGTCAGGGGTTGGCACTGTCCTATAGGGTAGGTCTTTGGTTGGGCCAGGTATAGCTCAGGCATTCACTCTATCTGCTCTATCTTTATCTCTGCATATCTGGTTTATTATCTTTAGATTTGGACGTTGTGTGTGGTGTAACTAACTAAACTTCTTCTGCATAAATAGTGTCAAAGATAGGGAGAGATTTTTTTCAGCAATGGAAACAGGCCTTCTTGTATTGAAAAAAAATCCCAATAAAATGTAAAATCCTAACATCTCAAATTATTTTATGTTCCATGGGAATATTAGGTGTTAGCGGAAACTCTGCAGGAAATGAAAAATGATTACTTGAAACCATTTAATTGGCATTCTCTCAACAAATACCAAAGTGCAATTTGTGGGCTGATTTGAATGCTAATGCCTGAATTACAGGCACGGAATCAAAGTGCTAGATGCTTTCAGTGCAGAATGCCAGTGCTTAATTAAGTTTTCCAGTAACTATGCACAGCGTTGGGATCATAGGGAGTGCGTGGATATTTAAGGTTATTTAATTCTGCCATGTGACTCTTTTTTTCCCCCGAAATCATTTGTTGTACAAATTGACATTTTTACCAGGTGGTGAAAAGTTTACAATCTTAATATATCCTTTCATTCAAATTAATGTTTTCTTTATGAACCATTCCAAAACTTAAAATGTTTGTATTATTAAACACACAGTCAGCATTTAGAAGAAGTATGCTTTTAAAATCACAGAGTAAGGGCCTTGTAGTGAATGTGCTTTTGTTATTGTGGGTAAGGCCTCTCCCAAATCAAATCAGTTGTGGTTTTCCAGGTTTTTTGTTTTTTAACTGACAGGTTTTGTTCTTTGAATTCTGCATTGACAAATATATTTTGTATAAATGTGTGCTAAAGTTAATATTAATGTTTTGTTCAGAAGCAAGCTTCATAGCAGATTTCCAAATAAATTAAATATTAGCTATTATATTCTACTGAATTGTCTTAAATTTGAAATGCATTTTATCTTAAAATCTATTTTACCTAACAGTGAAGCATTTAAAAATGTGTGTGCAGTTCAGTTAAATTCTCTAAATGTTTGTATTACTGCTGTATGAATATTTCAGTCTCCATTTTCTTTTCTAATCTTGCCTTTCTATTAAGCTGTCATTTATTGAGGACCGATGATACTCCTACCCATATCTATTTAGTTTGTAAATAGCAACAAAAATTCATACAATAGTGGTTAGGCCAGGTTTGCCTTAAATGTAGATTCAGGATGAGATGGGAATGATGTGATGTGTTTCTTCAAGCTTTGTTTATTCCTATTATTACTTGGCCTACGAGCATTGCCTTGAATGGCAGGTGCCAGGGCCAGAATCCTGATTCTAGTCCAAATCACCACTAAGAGTGTTGGTTTGTCATTGCTATGAACAGAACCCTTTGAGATCAATACATGCCTGGGTAGTGTCTCACCTATAAACTGAGACAGCAAGTCTAATCTCTTCTGGGTCAGGACAGGCTGTTCAAAGTTGTGACAACTGCTGGCTAAAAATAGTGTAATAGTCAATATATGTGTGTGTCCTGGTTCACACTGTTCTCACTTTTCTCATGGATTAAGTGCCATGTTATTCTTAATAGGAGAGGGACTACAAAAAGGAGCTTTCTTCATTAGGTCTAAGAGGTGCTTGGTTTATGGTACAATGGCAAAAAGCATGAATGTGGAGTTATACAGTCGTTAGCTCATATTGTACTTTTTCCTTTAGTTAATCCAGTGTCAAGCATCATAACATTTAGATGCTTTGCTTTAGTTTAAGATTCATATTGCGTGATTAAGAATCCTGTCACAATTATATGACTCTTGGATGAATTATTAATACAGCAGTAGTAAGTCAGAAAGAACACTTGTAAAAATCATGATGTATTATTATTATTGTTGTTGTTGTTATTAATACCACTATTTGTTAGTTTGAGAACATTGGTTTTTAGTACAAGCTGGTGTGATTATAAGCTATGGAATTTTATTAGCTTTATTATTAATCATCCAGAAGAAAGTATGAAATAAATCTATGTTGAACTGCTATTGAATTCAGAGGTTAGAAATAAAAATTATTTTGTTTGGAAAATAGTTTGTATTTTTATTCAGCCGTATGTTGGTAATTTAATTATCTTTTTAAAACTGGTTTTAGAAAACTAATATTTCAATCACCATTTGTGTCTTTATGCACAGGTATCTACACTCACACACATATTCTGTTTTACAGTATCTACTAAAAGAAATTTCTGCTTTTCTATATAGTGTTTCTGATAAGGGTTTGTAAGGATATCTGTTAAAAATTAGCTATATTTATAATAATCATTATACTATGACCTTAAGGTATAATATTGGGGAAAATCTTGTAGCAGAAGAAACATTATTATGGCAATATGAACAAAATGATGCTGGTAAAATTTAATTTCACTTAATCATTTCAATCTATGTTTAAAAGATAGCAGAGGGACAGAAGAATCAAATAAAAGTTCCTTCTGTGGCCTTCAGGAAATTTTTTTTCTTCTTTTTTATTAAATTTATTTACTCACTTTACATCCTGATCACAGCCCTTTCCTCCTCTCCTCCCTGTCTCCCCCTCCCACTGTCTTTCCCTTTTACACCCTCACTTTCTCCTCAGAAAAGGGGAGGCCATCCATACCAACCCAGCCTGACACATGTAGTCCCATCAGGATTAAGCACATCCTCTTCTGCTGAGGCCAGACAGGGCACCCAGCTAGGGCAAAGTGACCCAAAAGCAGGAAACAGAGTCCATGTCAAAGAGTGTCCCCACTCCTCTGGCTAGGGAGCCCACATGAAGGCCAAGCAGCCCATCTGTCACATATGTGTCCTGAGCCCAGGTCAAGTCTGTGCATGGTCCTTGGTTGGTGCTTCAGTCTTTGTCTTTTTTCTTTTTTTTTTAAACATTTTTATTTTATATTAAATATTAACCACAGGTTATATCCCAGCCGTAGCCCCCTCCCACATTCCCTCCCTATTCCCCCATCCCTCCCTCATCTCCCTGCCCCTTTCTAAGTCCACTGATAGGGGAGGACCTCCTCCCCTTCCATCTAACTCTAGTTTATCAGTTCTCTTTAGAGCTAGCGGCAATGTCCTCTTCTGTGGCCTAGCAAGGCTGCTCCTCCTCCGGGCGGGGGTGGGAGGTGTTGAAGAGAGAGCCGTTGACTTCATGTCCGAAATAGTCCCTGTTCCCCTTACTAGGGTACCCACTTGGATACTGAGCTACCATTTGCTACATTCAAGCAGGGATTCTAGGTTATATCCATACATGGTCCTTGGTTGGAGAAACAGTCTCATAAAAGACCCCTGTGCCCTGATATATTTGGTCCTTGCGGAGTTCCTTTCCTCTCCAGGTCATACTATCTCCCCCTTCTTTCATATGATTCCCTGCACTCTGCCAACGGGTTGGTTATGTGTCTTAATACTTGCTTTGATACATTGCTAGGTAGAGTCTTTCTGAGGCCCTCTGTGGTAGGCTCTTGCCCTGCTACTTGTTTTCTCCTACATCCAATGTCCATCCCGTTTGGCTTCAGTCTTTGTAAGCCCCCATGGGTTTAAGTTAGTTTACTCTGTTGGACATCTTGTGGAGTTCTTGTTCCCTTTGGGTCCTCATTTCCCTCCATTCTTCCACATGATTCCTTTAGCTCAGCTTAATGTTTGGCTACGAGTCTCAGTATCTGTTTTGATTCACTCCTGGGTGGAGCCTCTCAGAGCACAGTTATGCTAAGCTCCTATCTGCAAGCTTAGTAGAATACCATTAATACTGTCATGGGTTGGATCTCTCCCATGGCATGGATCTCAGACTGGGCCAATCACTGCTTGGTCATTTCATCAATCTCTGTTTCATCTTTATCCCTCCACATCTTTGTAGGCATGGTAAATTTTGCATCCGGAGTGTGGGTAGATTGGTGTTACTCTTCCTACACTGTGAGTCTTGACTGGCTAGGAGGTGGCCACTTCAGCCTTCATGTCCCCTGCTGGTAGGCTTCTCAGCTAGAGTCACCTCCATATCTTCCCAGGAGCCTTCTCTGCCACAGAGGTGCCCCCTCTGTTTCCCTTCTCTCTTCCAGTCCTCTCCCCACCTCTGATCCCTATTCTCATTTTCTCCCTACACCTTCTTCTACTCACTTTCTTCTCTCCGTCCATTTCTGCTGTCTCTTCTATTTCCCCCTCTGAGTGGTATTCCAGCACCCTCCCTTGGGCTCTCTTTTTACTATGTTTCTTTCGGTTTGTGGGTTGTAGAATGGTTATCCTGTATTATATGGCTAATATCCACTTACCTTGCCTGTCTTTCTATGTCTGGAATACCTCACTTAATATGATCTTTTGTATTTCCACCCATTTGCCTGCAAATTTCATGGGTTCCTTGTTTTTAATAGCTGGGTAATATTCCATTGTGTAGATGTGCCACTATTTTTTTCCTTCAACTAAGTCTTTTTTTAAATGTAATTTATTTATTTTTATATTAATCACAGGTTAGGTAATTTGCATCCCAGGCATAGCCCCTTCTCTCATTCCCTCCAACTCTCCCCATCCCTCCCTCATCTCCTCCCTGTCCCCCTCCAAGTCCACCGATGGGGGAGGACCTCCTCCCCTTCCATCCAACCCCAGTTCATCTTGTCTCCTCAGGGCTGGCTGCAATGTCCTCCCCTGGGATCTAGCCAGTCTGTCACTCACTGGCATGTGTTGGGGAGTGTCAAAGAGCCAGCCATCGAGTTCATGACAGAAACAGTCCCTGTTCCCCTTACTAGGGTCTTCAGTT
>CM053757.1:294803-346946 GCA_028658305.1 Pachyuromys duprasi | reverse complement strand
TTTGATTTACATATGTAGGTGGTCTTGTATTTGGGGCATAAATGTTCAAAATTGTGATGTCCTCCTGTTGGAATTTTCCTTTGATGAGAAGGAAGTGCCCCTCCTCATCTTTCTTGATTAACTTTGGTTGAAAGTCTATCTTATTAGATACTAGGATTGCTACCCCAGCTTGTTTTCTGGGTCCATTTGCTTGGAAAATATTTTTCCAGCCCTTTACTCTGAGGTAGTAATTATCTTTGTTGCATGGGTGTGTTTCTATGATGCAGCAGAATGTTCGATCCTGTTTCTGCAAACATTCTGTTGGTCTATGTCTTTTTATTGGAGAGTTGAGTCCATTGATGTTGATAGATAATAGTGACCAATGACTTTTAGTTCCTTTTACTGTGGAGTTGGTGGTCTTACTGTGATTCATTGTTTTGTTGTTGTTGTTGTTGTTATCGTTGGATAATTATCTGTATCCTATATTTTCTTTGGTATAGTTGTTTCCTTTGTACTGAAGTTTTCCTTCTAGTACCTTCTGTAGGGCTGGGTTGCTGTGTAGATATTGCTTAAATTTTGTTTTGTCATGGAAAATTTTGTTTTGTCCATCTATGTTGATTGAAAGCTTTGCTGTGTATAGTAGTCTACTTGGCATCTGTGTTCCCTTAAAGACTGCATGGCTTCTGCCCAGGCCCTTCTGGCTTTCATAGTTTCTGATGAGAAATCTGGTGTGATTCTGATCGGTCTACCTTCATATGTTACTTGACCCTTTTCCCTTGCTGCCTTTAATTATTTTTCTTTGTTTTATAGGTTTAGTGTTTTGACTATGATGTGAAGAGAGATATTTCTTTTCTGGTCTAGCCTATTTGGTGTTCTGTAGGCTTCTTGTCTGTTTATGGACACTTCTTTCTTTAAGTTGGGAAAATTTTCTTCTATGATTTTCTTAAACATATTTTCTGCTCCTTGGGTCCTGGAGTCTTCTTTTTCATCTATTCGAATTATTCTTAGTTTTTGTCTTTTCATGGCATCCTTGATTTCTTGGATGTTTGTGTTTGGGACTTTTCCAATTTTCTTTTTTTCTTGAGTGAGGAATCCATTTCAGTCAGCGTTTCTTCAGCTCCCGAGATTCTCTCTTCCATATTTTGTATTCTATTGGTGATACTTACCTTTGTGGTTCCTGATCTTTTCTCTAAGTTCTCCAGTTCCAGGTTCTTCTCCCTTTGTGTCTTCTTCATAGATTCCAATTCTGTTTTCATGCTTTGTATCGTTTCCTTCATCTGATTGACTGTGGCTCCTATTTTTTTGTTTGTTTCCTCTCTGTTTATCTTTAATTGTTCCTCTATGTGGGCAGTTAAATTCTTGTGAATTTCTTTGAGGGCCTTGTTCATTTCCTCTTTTTGTCCCTCTTTTTGTTCCTCTAATATCTGCATAATCATAGCTTTAACATAATTTTCCTGTGTCTCCGCTGAATTAAAATCTCCATTGCTTTTGGGTGTTTCTGGTGGGGCCATGGTGTCCAGATTTTTGTTGGGTGAGTTCTTACATCTACCTTTGGCTATTTGTTTATATATAATCAAGGAGCTGTTTGTGCTTTAAGGGTGACCTTCAGACTGGAACTGTCAATCTCTTGTGTCAGGAGTATTCTTCAAGAAGATCACGGAGTTCCAGTGGTTTTATAGTGTGTGTTGTTGCCTCAGTTGAACTCTGTTTTGGGCTCTGTGTGCCTGGCTTCGTGCTCTGTGCTAGAAGCTGTGAGCACCACAGGCTGGTCACCCCTCTGGTCTGGAGGTTTGGCTCCTCACTCCTTGGCAGAGGCAGAGTCAGTTTGAGATGGCAGCTGGGGGCGCTGCTCTGGTCTAGAGGATCCATGCTCCAACTTGGGCTTGCTGCTGAGGGCTCCCCTCTGGACTGGAGAGTTGGCTCCTCATTCTGGGCCAGGGGCTGTGCCCCGCGGTCTGAGATGGTATTTGGGGCCACCTCAGTCTGGAACTTATACTCTGTGTCCCAGTCCAGGGTGGCGGCTGGTGCCGTCAAGGGAAGGGTGCCTGCCTGCCGCAGCCTGGTCTGCGGAATGGAATCTGGGGCCTTCTGAGATTGGCCTGTGGACACACACACATGGTCTGGGGTGGTTGCTGGTGTTGCCGAGCGGAGTGCTCCCGCTGGATGCAGCCCCTTCTGTAAAGGTTCCAGGGTCTTCTCAGTCTGGCCTGTGGACATACACATGGACTAGGGTGGTTGCTGGTGGTGCTGCGCAGTGAGTGCCTGCCAGATGCAGCCCCATCTGGAACCCTACACGGGACCTTCTTAGTCTTTCCTGGAGTTTGTGTGACCCAGACTGGAATGGCGACTGTTAGAGCCCCCAGGGCGGCTGCTCTTTCAGATCAGGGCTGTGCACCGCTGGTCACCCGGAATCTGGGGAATAGCTGGATGTCACTAGGACTTTCCCACTTGATATCCTCACTGTAGGAATTCCGCTCACTTGGCAATCACAAATGCTGGTGTTTTAGGTTCCAGAGTTCAGTCTCCTGTTACTGCTGTCCTACCCCTCAGACACAGTGTCCTCTCGTGGCAGCCATCTTGGATCTCTCATACCACTATTTTTTTAAAATCCATTCTTTGGTTGAGAGACATGTGGGTTGTTTCCAGTTTGTGACTATTATGAACAAAGCTACTATGAACATAGTTGAGCAAAGGTCCTTGTTGTATGGTGGAACATGTTTTGGGTATATGCCCAGGAGTGGTATAGCTGGTATTGAGGTAGAATTATTCCCAATTATCTGAGAAAGCACCAGATTGATTTACAAAATGGTTGGAGAAATTTGCACTTCCACCGGCAATGGGGAATGTGTTCTTTTCTTCACATACTCACCAGCATGTGTGCTCACTTGAATTTTTGAAAATAGCCATTCTGATCAGTGTAAGATGGAATCTCAGAGTCATTTAGATTTCCATTTTCTGCCTTCAGAAAATATTAAGACCACTTTAATATCTATGAAGGATGACAAAAGCTGATATTAATTAAGAAACGTGCATTTTGAGGACCAAGAGGAAAAGGCTTATTCAGAAACAAACCTGACAATTATAGTACAATAGAGACAATGTTTTAGATACAAGTGTATGCTTCATATTATATGCCATACATAAAATGGTGAGACCAGAACCAATGTTTAAAAGTGCAAGAAAACATAAATCTAGCAATTAAAGCAATAACAGGGATGAATAAGGATCATGAATCATATCCAAGAAACTGGCCTGCTCAAAATAAGCCACATTAATACTAAATAAAATGAAGCATAAAGGAGACAGTGGAGAGAGATTTCTGAGCATATTCTTCCCCTCCACCATAGGTAACAACTTGTAGGTTCCATTTTTCCTTACTCACAACCAAAAAAATGACACTGCGTGGTAAGTAGAAGAACATGAGACTTGTACAGGACACATGAGTGAGGATGTCACTGAACTCATCAACTTCGTGGGCTGGTTTAAACTTGGACATTTCTGTATGGTCAACAATGGCTGAGTTGAATTCAGTGTCTTTGTGTGGATTTTGAAAGTAAAAGGGGACGTGAGTAGTCTGACTAAGGCCTTTGTACCTCCTGAGCATACAAAGTTTGAAAACTGAAAGGTAGTGGAAGTAAGGGCTTCCAGTTACTGAAACCAGTGTCCAGCCATGATACTAGGCATAAGCTGACTCCTAAGTAGAAGCATTCTCATGACATCACCACAAGTTCATCAAGAAGAGAAAGGTAGAGGCAGCCTTTGATCCCTTTACTCAGGGACCCACACATGGAGACTGAGCTGCCAAACTATGGAAAGTGAACAATAATGTAAATAAATCTGTGATGAAGCAAACGTGCTTTGAGGAATAAAATAGACCATGAAATCATTTGGCAGATATGTCTGGGGGATTTGAGTGAATTAATAGGCATCAGTGTAATCAGAAGTGAAGAGTGAAGGAGAATAAGCAAATAAGACAATGGCATGCCATGTTGAAACCTATAAACAAGATATCCCTTGGGTTATACATATAACGTTTTTTTAACTTCAAGGACAAATAAACATTTAAGTTTCCAGTGAGAAAGTAAAGGAAATATAAAAGAAAAGCAAATGTACAGATATGATGTGTGGTGTCAAACTGTAAATTCAAACATGACAGAAAATGTATAGAGAGGGACCTGAGACAATCAAGATGTCTAACAAAATGGGAAGCTAGAGAGAGAATATAGCTGTGGATTATGCTAAGTATTATTGAGTTGATGGTATCTAGAAACCAATATACTTCAGATCCTCACTAAGGGCTACACAAATAGAGATGGGGAAGTAGATGCCTTTAATATTTTCCTATTTGCCAACATTACAGATGAGGATGAGTAGAAAGGCAAATGACAATCAAATAATAAATGCAGAAGCACATGCTCTTTCATTTTTGAGTATTGGTAAGAACTATATAATAAGGAGAGTGTGAGATATAATTCCTGATAGTTTGATGTAAGGGGTTGTAAAGTGTGACATTTCAGCAACAGTCTTTGTAGATGGATTCTCGCAGATATGTCTGTGGAATAAATACCAATATGTTGCAGAAGAAAAGATGATTTAATAGGAAGTTGTAAAACTGTTTAAGACACCAGATTGTTTCACTCAGTATCCATCCAGGCAAACATGGAAAACCATGAATGTACAAAGGAAGAACTGCAAAATGATTGGACATTCTCAAGGAACAAACATGAAAATGCAAGCTGAACTCACTTCCAGGCTAAGGGAACTGAAGTTAAATGGCAATGTTGGCAGCGTCATGGCTGCTGTTTTATTTCCCTTTTCTGTTGCTGTGATAAAATGCACTGATAAAAGCAATTTAAAGAAGAATGAATTTGTTTGCTCTGTAGATTGGGGTTATAGTCTGCCATGGAAAAGGAGAAACAGCAGCATGCATTTAGGACAACAGGTTATAGTGTATGGGAGTCAAGATGTGGAGAGTGATGAACAAGTTCTGTTGTTTCTCCGTGTATCTATTTATAGTCGAGTGTCCCATCAGAATGATGTACTAAAAGTGAATGGGTCTTTCCATCAAAGACATGCTCAGAGGTTCTTCCAGTGATCCCAGACTGAATATTAACCCTTACCATCACACTGCTAATTTACAGGAGACCAATATCCACATGATGACCGCCTTTGAATGATCTTGTGAGTCTGAAGATGCCACCACCCAACATAGCTCATTAAAATCCACAGTGATTCAAACATCTCTTCACACACACACATACACACACATGCATGCACACACCCCGTATTTTTATTTTGGAAATCATTAGTACTTAGTGTCTCTGTCCACAATGCCTACATACTGATAGAACCTAAAAGAAAATCAAATGGAGGGGACATAGAAGTTGGGATTAGGTACAGACCTAGTTTTTAAACTATAAATGGATGTGACAGTCAGCTGTTAAATGAGAGCAAACAATGTTAGTTGTTGGATCGATCACATTAGAGACAGAGAAGAGATGAAAGAATCAGAGTTCATAATAAAAAAAAAACTAGACAAGAGGGACAAAGCTTTGAGTAAAAAGTGATCTCTTAAAATTTGATGGTAACTGAGTTAAAGAAATGACCAATTATCACTGTTTTTCATATAAGGTGGGCCATTAATTCTTACTTTGATCTTGGGATTCATCACATAGACAATTTAGGGCTTGGTAACAGGGATGATGGTATTTTTAAGATGTGCAGAGTTTTAAGTATCCTTCTTCAGAATTGTATTGTCTGGAAGCACAACTGAAAGATGTAACCAAATCCTAACAAATAACATGAGTCTTACAGAGGCATCTTTATAGCCTATGAAACCTTAAATACACCTTAGTGATTGGGTAAAATGGATGGTCTGTGTGGATAGATTTCTACGAATTAAGACTCCTGAAACATTGACACTAAATTATCTGATCAAACATTGAGGATGGAAATTGGAAATTTAAAAAAGTTCTATACCTAACCAAGGAAATCAACAGTATATATTATAGGGAGTTTCCAAGATAAAATAAGGGCAAATTTCATGAACAACATAAAAGAAGAAACAACAGTAACAATGTTTAAATATTAAAATAAGATGTGACATCCCTCTGATCCCACAAATTTAAAGACACTGAGCTTTTAAAAATTAATTAATTAATTACTTTGCTATAAAAGAGATTATCTGATAGAAGAAAATTAAAATAGCATGTAGAGGACCTAGATCCCCTGCTCAGATGTAGTCCATGGCAGCTCAATCTCCATTGAAGTGCCTTAGTAAGGGGAACAGGAACTGTCTCTGACATGAACTCTGTGGCTGGCTCTTTAATCATCTCTCCCTGAAGGGGCAGCTGTAAACCTTACCACTCCACAGAAGGAGACAGTGCAGCCAGTCTAGATGAGACCTGATAGGCTCCATTGCCTGTTCCTTGATCACATCCCCCTGTTGGGGAGTTAGCCAGTCCACAGAGGAAGAGGATCCCTGCAGTCCTGGTGGGACCTGATAGGTTAGGATCAGACAGTAGGGAAGGCGGACTTCTCCTCTCAATGGGCTAGGGGAGGAGGACTGGTGTAGAAAAAGAGGGACCAGGAGAAGATGAGGGAGAGGACTACACCCGGGATACAAAGAAATAAATCGTAAAATAATAAATAAATAAATAAATAAATAAATAAATAAATAAATGAATAAATAAATAAATATTTTTATAAGAATTTAGAACCTCACTCAGGATAATCTTTTCTAGTTCCATCCATTTTCCTGTAAAATTCATGATTTCTCTGGTTTCAATTGCTGAGTAGTAGTCCATTGTGTAAATGTACCACAATTTCTGTATCCATTCCTCCTTTGATGGACATCTAGGTTGTTTCCAGATTCTGGCTATTATTAATAGAGCTGTTATGAACATGGTTGAGCAAATGTCCTTGTTGTATGGTTGAGCATACTTTGGATAGATGCCTAGGAATGGTATAGCTGGATCTTGGGTTGTTTCCAGATTCTGGCTATTAAACAGGAGAAAACAGGGAACAGGACAGAAGCCTACTACAGAGGGCCTCTGAAAGACTCTACCCCACAAGTTATCAAAGCAGATGCTGACACTCATAGCCAAACTTTGGGCAGAGTGCAAGTAATCTTATGAAAGAAGGAGGGAGAGAGAAAGAACTGGAGGGGACAGGAGCTCCACAAAGAGACAAACAGAACCAAAATATCTGGGCACAGGAATCTTTTCTGAGACTGATACTCCAACCAAGGACCATGCATTGAGATGTAGGCCTGTACAGATGTAGCCCATGTTAGCTCAGTCTCCAAGTGGGTTTCCTATTAAGGGGAACAGGGGCTGTCTCTGACATGAATTCAGTGGCTGGCTCTTTGATCACCTCCCCCTGATGGGGGAGCAGTCTTATCAGGCCACAGAGGAAGACAATGAAGCCAATCTTGATGAGACCTGATAGGCTAGGGTCAGATGAAATGGGAGGACATTTTCCCCTATCAGTGGACTGGGGGAGGGAGAATGGGAGGAGAAGAGGGAGGGAGGGCAGGATCGGGAGGGGGCCTACCACTGGGATAAAAAAAATGAATAAATTGTAATTAAAAATCAAATAAATAAAAAAGGAAAAAATTAAAAAGAATTTAAGATATATTAAAATTCTAAAGCATATTTGAAAAGATAACATGAAAACCCAAACCAAAAAACAGGACTAAAGGTATTTGCATTTTTCATTTTTAATATAGTTTCATGTTTCTTCTGTCTGTAGAGTGGGAAAAATAAGTAAAGTGATACAGATAAACAGTGAAGTGTTAATGAAGTACATGAATGTAAAACTGAGATTAGCTTGGAAACAGGTTGCTTTTCTATGTACGGTGCCCAGGGAATGGCTGTCTAAGATGTAGGATTTTAATTAGGAAATAAACAACACATTGTGAAGAAAGCATATTTCTGGGAAAAGCCTGCTCAGGATGAAGAGCCCTCAGTGCAAACACTCTGGGAAGGAAGTTTTCTTATGTTTTTGCAGAATGTGCTCCCACAGATGTCATGTTAGAAGTACTCTGAGTACTGTTTGGAGAATAGGCCGTAGAGAGGAAAGGGCAAAGGCAGACACTGACTGGAAGGCTGCTGTGGGGTTCCAGGAAAGAATTCACGAAGTCTTGCCCTGGAACAATAGCAACAGGATGGCTGTTATTTGATTTGACATCCATCTTGAAGATAGATTTCAACAGGTGTGGTGAATTAGATGTAGGGCATGAGAGAGACGAAAAGTGAATGTGAAGTTTGATCCCGAGAAAGTGAAAAGGAAAGGTGACATTTCCAAGCTCAGAAATCTGGAAAGGGAACTAAAAGGAAAAATAGAGAGACTCTTGTGCTAGAAATGGTTTGTGAAATCCAACAGGAGATAATTTATAAACAAGAGACTACAGCCTGGAGTTTAAATGTTGGGCTACATTTGCAGACTTGTCATGTATTAGCCAAGTGCTTGTTAATGTCAAAAGATTTAGAAGAGAGAGTCTAGGCAAATCTCTGTTCCAACCACAAGCAGGCAGTAAGGCAAAACTGTTAGGACTAAGACACCATATGTAGGAAAGAATGACTTTCATTTACCATAGGTCCTCAAAGTTGGTGTTAAGTGTACAAAACAAACAAACAAACAAACAAATAAATAAATAAAACTTCAAAGTTTATCTGCAGTGGATTTTTATGAAGTGCCCTATTACTAAAATGAATCTGAGCTTTTTTCCCCCTCCACTTTTGCAAACAGAGCCCTTTCTATACTATCCAACCCAGATGGCTGTCTATTTTAAACTGTACTCAATGTCAGTTTTTATAGAGCACTTTTATTATCGCCAAAGCATATTCCTACCATCCAGCAACCAGATCCTGGCTGAATTCACACATCTTAAAAAAAACCCAAACCAAAACACCAGCATTTTTTTTTCTCTTTCAAAAGACTTCTTATATGAGCATCCTGTTTTTCCTTTATTAATTTCTTTGTTATCCAGCTTCTTAAAATCAGACATATTTATTTTGGGGATGATCCCCTTTCTCTTATACACACACGTGCCTATGTGTGTGCATGTGTTTGTATGTCTGTGTGTGTGAGTGTGTATGTGCGTGTTCCATTCAGATTCTAATGCTTGCACATAAATCACTCATATCCATTGCACCATCTCTCCAGTGCCTTAGATGATTTTTAGAATCCTTATATTTGAACACATTTCAGGGGTGTTTTCATAATTTCCCAACTGAAAATTCTCTATGTGTTTCACAGCAGAATTTACTCTCTTCCTTCTCCATAATCTTTGCTAGTGTGTTGTGATGGTATGTGCATTTGGAACTTGGGGAGGTTCACTTCAGCACTGTCTCCTTTGTGTGTGTATATATATGTTGCATGATCTGATGTAATTATTTTACAATCGGGTGTGTTACACTAACTTTACCCAGTATTTTTCTATGCATATATTATATAACATTACTCTAGATTTCATGGAGTCACTCAAACGTCTTGCTTTTTACAATTCTCATTACTCAATTGAATTACTTTTATTATAGACTTTTGTCTTTATGTGCAAAGTTTTTGTATTTATTTTTAGTTCCTTGATTTACTAGCGAATTGATTTTAGGATGTTCTAAATATCTCATCTGCATTTCATATGAGCTGGTTCCCACTAGTGTGCCAACTGTGAAGGTGAAAAAAAAACACTTTCAATCCGTTACTTTATAATTATCTTTTATATTGACTATAGAGAGCACTCAGTTCATTTTTTTTTTCCTTCAAGTAAAATATATCCTAAATGGTATAACTTTTCTCCATGGGACTTTTTGTTTGTTGTTTGTCTAAATCTGTTCCATTTCTTAAGTATAAATTCAAACACAGCCACCAGTGTTGAATAACCACAAAGACCAAGATAATCTATGTAGCTGTATTTGTAAACCACAATGTGCCATTCAAATATAGAGCAGTATTTTATTGCTATAATTTGGGGAAAATGTTAAGAGTTTCATAGAAAAGATGTTTTGCTAGAGGTTTACCTCTCAGAGGCTGCACATATGTATAGCTGCATAAATGAACATTTATTCAGAAATAAAGTAGATTTGATGTGATGCTGGCTAGTCATTTCACTTTTTATAGATATATTCTAAAGATATATTTAAAGATATATTCTCTGAGTCTTGATCCCCCTGTTTTAAACAACTGGAGATAAAACTATTATATAAGCATTCTTCAAATATATGAAGCAGATGTTCTAAAAACAGTAACTTTCATTTAATCTTTGAAGCTTTAATACATGTTTGTAAGACAGTTTGATCGTATCCTACCCCAATTACCCCCAGATGCACCTCTCTGTATGTCCAACAAATTTCCCTTCTAATGTCATGTCTTTTTATTATACTTAAAAATTAATAATCACCCTAGTCATGTCAGTGCTGCCCATATGCAAGTGGGAATCCACTGAAACTACCAGCAAAAACTGCCTTTCCATTTGACAGCAGCCCTCAGTTCTCAGGAGCTCCTCAAGTAGACCCACTTTCTAGCCATGGTGACATTTTGACAGCTATGATATGGAGTTTGTAGGCAAGTACCCATAGCCCCTTTGACTTCATGAGTTCAAAGGCCATGCCATGCTTAGAAGACAATATTTTCCTCTCCCCTCCCCAGATTTTCACCCTCTCTTCCAAAAGTGATCCCTGAGTCTTAAGCTGGAAGAGTGTTACACATATCGGTAGATGAGCACTCAGAGTTACTTATCCTTGGTGCTCTATCACATTACGAATCTGTGCATTATCTACTTCAGCATACGTTTCTGTGGCCAAGTCTGAGACCATTATAATTGATGGGTATGAACACAAATACTTAGAAGACTGACAGCTTGGCAAAGCAAGAGTAGGTTTCACACTGGGGCTTCTGACCTCCCAGGAGAGGAAGATGTTTAACCAGAATTATAATACCTGGCTTGGAATCTCTTCCTTGGAGCGGGCCTCAAATCCAATCAGCAAGCCATTGCTTACCTCTATAACCACCATGGTCATCTGCTGTCTGATAGGGCTATATTATAGTATGATGAATGCAGTGACTGTTAAACTATTCATTTTTTTCACCACAGAAGCCTGCTTAACATCTTCTGGCTAAATGGAAGACAATTAACAAATAGAACAGGTCCTAGACATTTCAACATTTATTTCTCTGTGACCAAGCTGTATGGTATCTTTAGCAATGGCTTTCACTTGTGCTGTCTTTGGTATCTCTGAGGCCTGCCTAACCACAACATGTGTGGATGAACTCTCTGTGTCTGGTGTGTTTTCATTTAATAACTCATGTCTTCTTGTCTATCCATGTAGCGTATCTCTGTTCAAACTTGTTTTTTAAAGCATATTTTTGATTAGCTTCTAAACCAGTGAATTTTTACAAGTCTTTGAAACACATTAAACACTCATAAAAGCCATTTTGGCTTGCACATCCACCATCCTCGCTTCTTTGTTTTTCTTTCTTCTCAATCCCCAATTAAACTTTTAACCTCCAGTGTTCCCTCTGTTCTTTTATATTACACATGTCATACCATCCCATCTATATTTTACGTTGGTTTATAAGAGAAATACTTTGGCACATAGGGTGTGCGAATGTGTATGTGCATGTGAGTGTGTCTGTAAGCAATGAAACCAGAAAGTAGAGATGGAACATTATGGATGTATACGTTAAGACAGGTGAGGTAGGTAAAATGAAAGTAGAGAGAGAGAATGCTGAAAATCAGTCAGCTTCTCACACAGATATGTATTTATTTTTTAACAACATAAGAAAGACAAACCTACACATGGGGATTCCGTATAAACCTGATGTGAAGCTTCTTATCATCTGAGACTATGAAAAAAGGTAAATTTATTTAGCTGTACTTCCAAAAAATAAAAAAATTAAAAAATAAACCAAAACTATCACTGTACTGAATTAGTACCAAATCTGATACTGTAGAAATCCAGATTCTCATGTCATTTGCAAAATTATTTAAAGGGTTATGCATAATTAGTGCAGTGCAGAAGCATGGTGTCTCTTATCCTAATTTTTAATGTTTTTTTTATATTTGAGGTTATGACTATGTTTACTATCCCCATGTATCACCTTTTTATTTTATGACTTACAGCTTCTTATTTGTTAAATAAGTAACAAATATGTAAATATGTAAATATTACCTGTAAGTGCATTGAGTGTTACTTATATGAGCATGATTTCAGAGCTGACCATTTGGTAACAAATTCAGGAAGATCTTCCCTGCCGGGAGATGACTGTTCCTTATGCTTTAGGCATTCCTTAGTTGCCCATAGTTTTTTGTGTAGGGATGAGGAACAAATGTGCCTCCTGCCTGCGTGTTAGCATGTCTATTTGTGTTATGATTTTTATATCACAGAGTGTTTTCTGCCTATTGTTTTATATCATTTAACATTCTTCTCTGCAAAAACAAAAATGCTATTAAAAGAAGTGAAGTCATACATTTGGAGGAGAACTTATAACCACCACTTTCCTCAACCAGCACAACCCCTAGCTTTGCTGTAAAAATCTATCCCCATACCCACAGGTCACTATCATCTTCACTACTCTTCAAGGAAATGTGTTTACAACTGACAGAAGCTGTCACAGGAAACCTCAATCAGTCAATAGGCAGAATTATAGAATCTTGTCTACATTGACTACGCAAATCTTGCACTCAAGGTTAACAAATTATTGCTGAAGAGGGCATGGGAAGATTGTAACAGCCAGAAGATCAAAAACCTTACTCTGAGATTGTCCCCTAGTAATACCAAAATCAACATACAAAAAGTTTCACCAATATGCCTGACTAAGCATGAGCTAAACAATGGTCTGAGGGAAGCTCTTGATATCTTAATCTCACACTAAGTGGTAAAGGTAACTAAGAAATGTTAATAGTGAAAGAAGGCTTCCCCAAAGAAAAGCATACCAATTGGTTATCCAACACCACCAAATAGCCAACCAAGAAATAATACATACAAGTAACATACAAAGTGAATAGTTTGTATGTATTTGAAGCATACATAATATATGCACATATGTGAATACTATATTTTATGTATATTCCAAATACTACATATATGCATGTATGTATAATTGGATTATACATATGTACTGTGTGTATGCACACACATAAATATTTATATGTGTGTATCAGTATATATGTAAAAATGATGAATGAAGTGAAGATGAATTTGAAAGTGATCAAAGCGAGGGTTATGGGAGGGTATTAGGGAATGATGTAATTATAATCTGAAAATATAAAAAATAATTAAAAAATCAGTGAGAGAGTTGAAGAATTTTCCTCTAATGGCTGGACAGAAATGAGTTGTGAGGAGTCTGATGTTGGCTAGTCTCCTTTTCTACACATATGAAGCAGTTCTTCCAGTGTCATGGCATGTTCCTGGGAATTTAGAAAGCTAGTTTTATTCCAAAATACATGTATGTGTCAGAATAATATGCACATTTTCATAACATTTTCAGGATCATTTTCCTTCAAGGCATTTGATGTGCTTTGGAAAAATGTTATCAGTGCTGTTCCTGAACTCAAAGTCCTGCTTTCCCTGTTGTCTTGGTTGACTTCAGTTATTTCTGGTTTTCAACAGCAAACAGACTGAGCATGTTAACTATCCAAGCGCATTGGTTCTTCTCTTTTAACTGATACATTCTCCTAATCGCTCTCTCAGTTGCCTTACTGTCTTCCTAGTTCTTTAGAGAACTGAACATTTACTACTCATGACATTTATATTTTGCTTTCTTTACCTTGACTGTCCAGTTGCTCTAAAAGCACCACCTAATGTTTCTGTTTCATCTAGGCCCCTGCTCACCCATTGTCTCTTGGTTAAGTGGTCCAGTTTCTCTGTGTATATCCTTCTAAACTATTGTCCGAGAATACTAAGAATGACTTTGTAAATTTAAATTGTGTTTGCTTCCCAATACTCTTAGATTCAAAACAGCTTTATGTTGCTTGCCCTACCCACTGACCTTAGCTCATCTTGTGTTTTCCCTTACAGTGAGCTCCTCTGCTTTCTTTATCTTCCTTTGTGAAATCAGATGTTTCCTGACTTATGGCTTGAACTCAATTCTTTTATTCTCTTTCTTGGGTGATCTTAACTTAATTTCTGGTCTACTTTCGGTCTCAGCTTTTATGCCAAATCTTCAAAGAAACCTTTCTTGGCAATACATTTAGAGGTCTAAAAATAAATAAATAAAATGGTTTAGCATTCTGTTCTTTCCAAGTATTTGTCTCCATCAGACATTTGTATCTTTATTGATGACACACAGGATATGTTTCTGATTTTGCATAATATGTGCAAGGTAAAATATCATAAGATAGAAAAATGAGGGAGAAAAACATAAACCAATGGATTTTTAAATCTTATCTCAGTTACAACAAGAAAAACTATACTAAAAGATTAGTTTGAGCTTCTGTTTCTACAATTATTCAAACATGTACAGAAACATTTTAGATTTTTGTGTGTAAGATGGGTATTTTTTAAAATAGGGTTACTGATGTTTATTGAGTTGTTTTCTCTTATATACTATAAATAAAACAGTTTGACTATACTTTTCACTTAAGAAAATAGCAAAACAGATAAATTTCTTCATTTTATAATCAATTTATTTTTATTTATTGCAATTTATTAATGTTGTATTCCAACTGTATCCCTCTCCCAATCCTCCCTCTTCTCTTCCCATGCCTCTCTTCTGGTCCTCCTCCCCTTCCATCTGACCATAGCTTATCAGGTCTCATCAGGACTGGCTGCATTGTCCTCCTCTGTGACCCGGTAAAGCTGATCCCCCATCATGGGTAGGTGATCCAAGAGCCAGCCACTGAGTTCATGTCAGAGACAGCCTCTGTTCCCCTTAATAGGAACCCACTTGGAGACTGAGATACCATGGGCCACATCTGTGCAGGGGTTCTAGGCTATCTCCTTGCATGGTCCTTGGTTGGAGTATCAGTCTCAGAAAAGACCCCTGTGCCCAGATTTTTTGGTTCTGTTTGTCTGTTCTCTCCATGTTTTTCTATCTCCCTCTTCTTTCATAAGATTCCCTTCACACTGCCCAAAGTTTGGCTATGAGTCTCAGCATCTACTTTGATAACTTGCTGGGTAGAGTCTTTCAGAGGCCCTCTGTGGTAGGCTCCTGTCCTGTTCCCTGTTTTCTCCCTCTTCTGATATCCATCCCACTTGCCTTTCTGAGTGAGGATTGAGCATCTTGCCCAGGGTCCCTCTCCTTGCTTAACTTCTTTAGGTGTACAGATGTTAGTATGTTTACCCTATATTATGTAGCTAATATCCACTTATGAGTATATACCATGTGTTTCTACAACATTTTTCTACAACTTTTATTTCTTTTTTATTATCATCTATTACAATTTATTCAATTTGTGTTCGGGCTATGGTTCACTCCCTCATCTCCTGTCTACAACATTTTAAAAAAACAAATTATAACCCTCAACCTCATTTTGTAATCCATGGTGACCTTGCGCTTCCTTCAGCCTGTCTCCGCAGGGCTAACATTACAGGCACACGCCACCACCTTGTATGTTTATTTCACTTCAAACATCAACCCTAGTTAATGAGTAGTTAAATGGCTATTACTCATTCAGGTCACTGGATTATTAAGTCCCTTCTGATTAAGGGTAGGGTTTGGAACTCAGCGCCCTTACGTAAGTGTTCTACAATGACTGGCTTTCTCATTTATTAAGGTCTCTCTTCAGTGGCAACATATTAAATTTATAAGTATTTTGAGAGTGTTTTAATTTTATTACTGTCTCAAAATTGGTGCAATTATTTTAAAAAGTGTTTATATCTCTACTACTTATGAGTAAATAGACCTTTCATTAAATCTTTGACTGTTTCTAACCTAAAATAGTCCTCTGTAAACATGGAGGTTGGACAGACCAGCTCAGGTGTATTAGCTGTGTGCTCTGAAACAGTCAATGCCATCAAAATTGTGTCATACTAAGGCACTGAAAGTTGTTAAGAACCAGGAGCAATGCTGCACGGATACTGTCTTAAACCAGATTTTTGAGCCTATAGACATTTCCTTTTAGGAAATAATAAATAAGCATAGACATTGTACATATTTACTTTTAAGAAAATTTTCTCTTTTCTTTGTTAATTTTATTTGTCATGTGAAAATTTTAAATGGTGATTAAAAATCTTTATACATTATAATTTAATATTGTTAGGATTAAATAATTACGATACAGAAAAGTTCTCTCAAACTTCCCAAAATTACTGTCACAAGAGCAATATTAACTAAGTCAGTCTTGCCACAAATCATGATTTATTTTTTAAAGATTTATTTATTTATTCCATAGTCAGTGTTTTGCCTGCTTACCAGCAGAGGGCACCAGATCTCACTATAGATAGTTATGAGCCACCATATGGTTGCTGGGAATTGAACTCAGGACTTCTGGAAGAGCAGCTAGTGTTCTTAATGTCTGAGCCATCTCTCCAGCCCCCAAATCATAATTTCCAGTATATTGCTTCAGTTTAGTGAATGTTGTTATTCCTCTGAAATTGCTCTTTGAACACATAACATTGATGAGGAAAATAATTACATTTTCTTGTGGAAATGACTTCTTTAACTAGGCGACCTTGTCTATAGGAGTTTACATAGTTGATCTTGACTTAAAAGTCTAAGGCTTAAGATGGATTTTTCACTTATTAAGCTTCATTGCAACAGATGTTAAATCACCATTCATCATTTAGAAAGTAGAATTTTTAAAAATGATTTAAGCAGCAAGTATTATGGAAACAAACATTTTTTTTTCTGACAGTGTCTTGTTGAGGTTAGAATGCTGTGTTTGAAATTCATTTTAAATGACCGGTTGCATGGAAGTAAGAGTCATTTTTTAATGACTGTTTACCACACTTCACACTGTTTATTATTCAGAAGTTTATTATGTTCTTTGTCTCCCTCTAGTTTTTATAACTGAATATGGGCCATGGTCCCTATTTGATATACTGAAAATGTTAACCAAAAACTATTTGGCCTGGATGCCTTAATACATGACAAGCTGTTCATGGTAAACAAGAAACAGATGGTGGCTGAAATTATCTGGTATTTATTAGGTCCCATTTAATATTTTATGCCTACAAAGATGTTTGAGTTTTTCCTGTTACTCACTTTTTGATGGTTAAAGAAGAAGCACGTTGCTAGTCAAACTTCCTATGTAAACAAGAAATATGTGTGTGTGTGTGTGTGTGTGTGTGTGTGTGTGTGAGAGAGAGAGAGAGAGAGAGAGAGAGAGAGAGAGAGAGAGAGAGAGAGAGAGAGAGAGAGAGAGAGAGAGAGAGCCAAAGTGCATGTATAGATGTTGGAACACAAGTTGTAGAATTTTGTTCTAGTCTTCCAACATGTGGGTCCTGTAGATTGAACTTGAGTTTTCATTCTTGGTTCTTCAAACACTAAACCCTTTTGATGGTACTATTACTTTGTTTTTGGTCTTTGTTTTCTTTCTTCTTTATTTAAAACTTTTTTTGTACAATTATTTTTAGATAATGTTTTCTTCTTCCCCAACTTCAAGCAGATTCTTCCCACCTCCCTAACCACCCAACTTTATTCTCTCTCTCTCACTCTCTCTCTCTCAAAACAAGACAAAATAAGACAAAACCAAACCCACAAAAACAAAGATTAAGAACAACAAACAGAAAATCAATAGGAAAATAAATGTCAAAACAAATCAAAAAACCTATAGTATAATCATTGAGTTTGTTTCCTGTTGGACAGCTACTTCTAGGTATGGGCCCTGTATGAGAGTGTGCTTGATACACCCAGTGTAACTTCATTGTTGAAAACCGATCTTCCCCCTTTCAGAGTGTATCAGTTGCAAGTAACTTATTCATTTGGGATGAGCTCCATATTGCCTTCCTCCTCTCAGAGTTGGAACCCAGGCTGCCCTTCACCCCTTTCTGCTTTCACATCCTCTGTGAGTTCTCGTGTGCCTTGTCCCTACTGTATCCAGAAGAAACTGTTTCCTTGGAGTCATCTACCACTGCAAACTCTTACAATCTTTCTGCCTGGTCTTCATCATAAATTCCTGGGCCTTGAAGGAAGGAATTTGATGATCACATTCTCTTTAGGACTTAATGCTTCAAACTCTTCTCTGCATGTTGTCAATTATATGTCTCTGTGTTAATTGCCATGTTCTACAAGAAGAAGCTTTTCATGTAAGGGTTGAGCCAGGCAGCTAGTGTCTCAGCCTAGAATGCCCACTGGGAATCCACGGTAGAGAGTGGTACTGTGCTTCTGCAGGTCTTCCAAAGGGATGAGTTTGGGCTAGAATGAAAGCCTAAAAAAGACAGCCGTATTACTTTGTTTTTTAACAACTGTAAAGGCAAACTTCTTTTAAAACATATAATGACCAATAATGCCATGTAAGCTAGTGATTTGGAATGCTCTTGGCTGTTCACTTTATTTTTAAAAACTGAACCCAGTTTGTAAAATAAATTAATGAAGGAAAGGAAAATAAATTTTGGAGAGTCAAGGGCTCAAAGCTTCAGAAGTGCTTTTGGACTGAATTTAGTAGCTTCTCTGAATACACTATTTCCTGTGGGCAGAGCTGTGGCTTCACTTGGATGATTTGTTGAACAGTCTTAAAAGTGATTTTCAGCCCAAGACTAATAGTCCAGTATAAATATAGCCATGGCTTTGGGCAGCTGTAACCACTCAGGGTGCTGGCTGACCTTTATTACTGAGTTCAAACGGCACAAGAAGGGTTCCAGGCTCTCACTGCAGGCTCTTTGTTTGTGCTTTTAACATTCAGGTTAATAAAAATTCCGTATAGCTGTATATAAGTTATTTATACTGTGTCTGTTCTTTCTGATTTACATTGAGCCTCACTTTTATTTGGCTGAAGACTTTGTTTTTAGCATTCTTGCACTCTAGTAACAATTGTAAAGTTTACGTTTTTAAAATATACCTTTACTTTTATTTTATATATGTGGGTGTTCTGCCTGCTTATATCAGAAGATGCAGAGGTGAGAATTGGGTTGGATTCCCCTAGAACTTGAGTTACAGATGGTTTTAACCTACCATATGCATGCTGAGGATTTTACTCTAATTTTACAAAAATGCTCTTAATTTTACAAATGCTCTTAACCACTGAGTCATCTCTATAGCAACTAAGCTGTAATTTTAATATATGCTTCCTCTGGATATTTTTCATCCAACAGCAATTGTTTTGAACTTGCAAAGAATTAGTTTTTTTTCTTACTTAAGATATAAATTTAAGCAATTACTAGGAAAACGGTAAAAATGAAAAATCAGAACAAGCGTTACACTTTTCTATATTTGTTTGTGAACGTTAACTCTCAAGAAAGGAAAATATAGTTTACCAACACTATTAATGCTTTCTTAGTCTTCTATTACTGGCAGAAAAACAGCGATATTTAGAAAGATTCTGAAACTAAAGGATGACGTCACCCCCTTATCATTGTAATGAAAGTTTAAATGAAGAAATATTTATGTGTATAAGTGACATGAGGGTGAATATGGACATGTGATGATACACTCCAAAGGAATGACAAATAAATATTTTTACACAAATTCCACATGCGTACACATTTCATATGCATGTCCACCGTTCACACATATACACCAGATAAACACATACATATACTCCATGCATAATTACAATATATTCTGAATATATACATGCAATCTGTATGTACACCTACAATATTCCAAATATGTGCACACACTCCGTATGCACACAGTTCATATGTATAGAAACTACATATGCAAGTGCACATGCACATAGACACACACACAGAGTCAATATGTACATAGTCCATAAACATACAAACACACAGGTTCACTTCATTTTTGATTTTCATAAGCATCATCTCCCAGAATATTTTATTAGATTGTGTTGCTTAGCATGGGTAAGTTCCACTTAGGAATATGCAACAGATCTTACTGAACTGGATAATTGATATCATTAGTTGTTTTGTCTGAATATACCAGCGTGGGTATTGTGGTATATATGTCCTCATAAGTTAAAGCTGGGCAAGGGATGCAAACATGCAGAAGCCTGCAAACAGGAACATCCAAGCCATCCAGACTGAGGCATTAGTGCAGCATGGCCAGAATCCTTGACTATTAACATGGGGAAATTAGAAACATTCTTCACAGCATCTTTTTGGCAGGAAAAGATGTTTGTGTAGCTCTGCGCTTCCTTTATTGGATTATGAGAACATGGGGAGCACAGCGGTTTAAGCCTGGTGGGAAGCAGTGACCTGAAGCTAGAGAACTTTTCAACCTGTTTTCACTTAATGAAGTTATATCACCTGATTCCACAAGCCAGTAGCTTGACCCTATTTGTAGCCAACTTTTACATTTTCATTAGCAGAAATCTTTTCTTCAATATGTTTGTAGTCACACATAACAGGACAGAGGATACTTATCCCTTCTTTCTATAAAAATGGGGCTTGGGGTTTCTGTTTTATGACATAACTTGTTCTAAGTTTTGCTTTCTCTGTATGTTTGGCACAAGTATATTGAAGCCTCAGTTTTTGCTTTATTTTGGAAATTGGAAGTTTCTCCCCCCAATCATGACAGTTATGAAAAGATAATTTTTTCCACATCAGTATCTAGGATGTTAGTTATAGTCTTTAATTCAATTATTTTAGTAGCATGTCATCTAAGAGTCATCTCTAATATCCCTAAGAAAAGCATTATTCTCCCTCCCCAAACTGTCCACGATTCACACAGATACTGCACACATACAAGCACGCGTGCACACTCACACACACACACACACACACTATGCATACTTGCAATTGTTTCCAAATGTATGTAAGAAGAAAAAAATGTTTCCCTTTTGGTGGGGAGCAGCTCAGGCATATAACTGGTCATTTTTGATACTACATGGACTGTTACATACACAATCTTCAAATTCTATGAAGCTTTTCCCTGCTAAAGATCATCTCACAGCATCTGCTTTGACACCTCCCAATGGCACCTGGTTTTATACTGCCATAACTTTTCTGACAATAGGTAGGTGAGAAGTTTATATGTGTCTCTTCCAGGTGTATTTCAAACCATCTATACCAGGCAGAAAAACTGCCCTTTAAGAGGTACAGACACGACAGTGTTGTATCCCATGTCTCCTGAGATATGCGAGAAAATGATTAATCATAATTGTGTTACACAATATCCATAGTAACTAATTATTATGTACATTCCTGCCCTGCTTTCTTTAGAAGATAGTCTGGCTTCTTTGGTCCTTCCTGGGACTTCTTGTTTCTGTTTCACTTCTTCCATCGTGCTAACTGCTTCCCTCTCTTGCATCTTTTCCCTCCCTCTGTAAAGTCTGCATTTTCTTCTTTAATATTTTGGTTTTGCTGAAGCCTGATGCACCCAAGTTAATCAAATTTTACTATGGTAGAATAAAATGACATTGAGGTACTGCTTCGCATATTTTATTGTGTTGATATGCATGATGTCTTGTGAATTTACCTGACTATTCCTGATAGTAGGGAAACAGGTAATGCTAAAAATGTTATCTTTTACATTAGAGGAAATTAAATAAATTTAAAAATGTATTTAAAATTTGGTAAACACCAGGAGAGAATAAAACTTTTACAGGAAGTCAAAAATCTTTTCATTGTACAGTGGTCAGTTAATATCCTACCCTTTCCTACTGTAATTTACAAGATATTTTATTTAAGAAGTAAAATAAGGTTGGTGAAGATCCTTTCCCAATCTGTAAGGTGATGTTTTGTTCTGATGAGTGTCTTTTGCTTTACAGAAGCTTTTCAGTTTCACAAGGTCCTATTTATTGATTGTTGATCTTAGAACCTGTGCTGTTGGTGTTCTGTTTAGGAAGTTGTCTTTTGTGCCAATGAGGTCAAGGCTCTTCCCCACCTTTTCTCCTAACAGGTTTAGTGTGTCTGGTATTATATTGAGGTCTTTGATCAACTTAGACTTTAGTTTTGTGCAGGGTAATAAATATGGATCTATTTGCATTTTTCTACATGTAGACATCCAATTAGACCAGTACCATTTGCTGAATATGCTATCTTTTTTCCATTGTATTGTTTTAGTTTCTTTGTCAAAAATCAAGTATCTAGAAGTATATGGGTTTTTTTTATGGGTCTTCTATGCAAGTCACTGATCCACCATTCTGTGTCTATGCCAGTACTAGGCAGTTTTTGTTACTCTTGCTTGAGATCACAGATGGAAGATACCTTCAGAAGATGTTATTGTACAGGATTGTTTTTGCAATTTGGAGTTTTTTGTTTTTCCATAGGAAAATGAGAATTGTTTTTTCAAGTTCTGTAATGAAATGTGTTGATATTTTGATGGGAACTGCACTGAATGTGTAGATGGCCATTTTCACTATGTTCATTCTACCAAACCATGAGCATGGGAGATCTTTCTATCTTTTAAATATCAGCCTACAGATTGGGAAAGGATCTTCACTAACTCAATATCTGACAGAAGGCTAATATCCAGAATACATAAAGAACTCAAGAAGTTAAACACCAACAAACCAAATAATCCAATTAAAAAATGGGGTACAGAGCTAAACAGAGAATTCTCAATAGAGGAATATTGAGAAACACTTAAAGACATGCTGAATCCTTAGTCATCAGGGAAATGCAAATCAAAATGACCTTGAGAGTTCACCTCACACCCATCAGACTGGCTAAGAAAAAAAACTTAAATGACAACACATTCTGGAGAGGATGTGGAGAAAGGGGAACCTTCTTCCATTGCTGGTGAGAATGTAAACTTGTACAACTCCTTTAAAAACCAATCTGGCACTTTCTCAGAAAAATTGGGAATAGTACTATCTCAGGTTCCAGCTATACCACTCCTAGGCATATATCCAAAATACTGTCAAGTATACAACAATGATATTTGCTCAACCATGTTCGTAGCAGCTTCATTTGTAATAGCCAAAAGCTGTAAACAACCTATATGTCCCTCAGTGAATGAATGGATACAGAAATTGTGGCATATTTACACAATGGAATACTACTCAGCTATTAAAAACAAAAAAATCATGAAATTTGCAGGCAAATGGTAGGATATAGAAAAGATCATCTTGACTGAGATAATCCAGAAGCAGAAAGACACACATGGTATATACTCACTCATAAGTATATTAGCCATATGATATAGGATAAACACATGAAAATCTACACTCCTAAAGAAGCTAAACAACAGGAAAGACCTTAGGGAAGATGCTCAATCCTCACTTAGAAGGACAAATACGATAGACATTGGAAGTAGGAGAAGACGGGGAATGGAACAGAGGGCCTCTGAAAGACTCTACTGATTGAGGTAATGAAGCAGAGGCTGAGACTCATAGATAGCCAAACTTTGAGCAGAGTGAAGGTAATCTTATGTAAGAAGAGGGAGATAGAAAGACCTGGAGGGGACAGGAGCTCCACAAGGAGACAAACAGCCAATAAAACTGAGCCCTTGGGGCTCATACCCCAACCAAGGACCATGCCTGAAGAGGACCTAAAACCCCTCCTCAGATATAGCCCATAGACTCAGTCTCCAAGTGGGGTCCTTAATAAGGATAGCAGGGACTTTCTCTGGCATGAACTCAGTGAGACACTCTAAGATCACCTCCCGCTGGGTAGGGTTGCAGCCTTGCCAGGCCACAGAGGAAGACAATGCAACCAGTCCTGATGAGACCAGATAGGCTAGGGTCAAATAGAAGGGGAGCAAGACCTCATCTATCAGTGGACTAGGGGAGGGGCATAGTAGGAGAAGAAGGAAGGAGGGTGGGATTGGAAGGAGTCAAAGGAGGGGGCCACAGCCTGGATAGAAATTGATTAAATTGTAATAAATGATAATAAAAAAGGAAAAAGAGGGAAAATAAATGTAATAGCTTTGCTGGTTGTAAGTAGAATCTGTGTTTGTCTTTAAAAAATTAGTCACTTCACAGCTGTGAGCTCAGAGGTAAGTTTGTTTAACTCTCAGTCAAGCCTTCTCATTATCTTGAACCATAATTATTTATCACTTTACTTTTATTTAGTTTAATCTACTTCAGTCATTATTTGGCCCCATAGTCTTGTCCTTTTTATTTGCCTTCTTCACAACTCACAGTGGAAACCTTCTCCTATCAAGATAAATTACATTTTCTCAATTCTCTCTGGATGAGCACGAGCATATGATCAAGGCAACACATACAACAGAGTGCTATACAATGACTATTCCACACCCTCCCTAACATGAAGCTACATCCCAGCTCCATGTACTATTAAACAGAAGGCCCCATGAGCATGTGAGGCTATACAAGTTTGACAGAATGTTTAATAGTTGTTATTGTTTTCCCTTAAATATTATTTCTGTAAGAGGATGAATTGTGATTGAATATAATTTTGTAAAGAAATATGTTTGGTAGGACAGTGGACTATTCCATTGAATTTAAGATTATAATGTGGGTGGGGGGAAACACTATTTTGTTATGTTATGTGTAGTTTGTAGTCTTAGAAAATTTTCTGCCTTACGCTTTAACTAAGTGAAACAAAAAAGTAGATTAGAAAAAAAATAAATGAAAATATTGAAGCCTGTGTTGTTGCCAGTGGAAAAGAGTGTGTTTCTTTCCCCCTGGATAAAAGTGTCCATCATTCACAATGCCCTGATTCAATCCCCAATAAACAACTCTCTCCCAAACAACAAAAAACAAATTAATCTTGTTAAAAAAAACCTAAACGAAGCAAATGAAACACTTAATAGAGGTATAATTATCTAAATATTACTTAAGAAATGAGTGCTCATTTCATATTAGATTCTGTATTTGGAAGTTGTCAAAAAGTCAGTTTTTTTCCTGCACTAAGTATTTACTGCACAATAAGGCATAGTTCTTTTACAGTTAATGTGAATGAGATGTCTTAAGGGTTGTCTGATTTTTATTTTGTCTTTTTTTTTTTTTTCCAGAGCTGAGGACCGAACCCAGGGCCTTGCGCTTGCTAGGCAAGCGCTCTACCACTGAGCTAAATCCCCAACCCCGGTTGTCTGATTTTTTTGTTGTTGTTTTTTAACCAAAATAATGAATGAGATTGAAAAGTATTTCAGTTTACAAAATATTGCAATTTAAATGTTTTAATGAGTTCCAATTCTGAGTTCTCTTTTCCACATTAGTGAATTTCCACTAAATTTACTTATTAATATTTTATATGTTCATAGTCCTCTAAAAATGTCCTGTTCATCAAGCTTCCATGTGAGTAGGACCACACAGCTTCTGTGCTGATCTACTGTATAATGTCTGGGGTGGACTAATGTACTTTATTAACTGTGACCAAGATTGGTAAACACTACAGAAAGCTGAGTGAGAACTATCGATTCTTATGGGTCTGTGAATGGGATAGTAACTTTGGCCAAATTCTGAGAGATTTTAGGTAGAGTTAAACTGACATAGAGACATATTAATATGTGACATTTTAATATGCAGCTTTTGACCCTTTCAAACAATAAAATGGGTGCACAACCATGCACTCAGAGCCTTAGAGCTTTACCATGTGTTTTCTCCGTATATGAATGAGTTACATTTACTCTGTATTTTGTTTGTATATCTATGGGTGTGCAGGAGTATACAAGGGAATAAGCTTGCTGAGTTTGACTTCCTGTTAATTGCAGAGCTGAACCTTAGGTCACTGGGCTGTTGGCAAGCATCTTAGCTTGCTGAGCCATCTCTTGGCTTAAATTCTGCTTAAGAAATTATTAAACCAGAGATGGGTATGAGCAAAGGGGCAGCTTTACCAAGCCGCAGAGGAAGACAATGCAGCCAGTCCTGATGAGACCTGATAGGCTAGGGTCAGAGGGAAGGGGAGGAGGACCTCCCCTATAAGTGGACTGGGGGAGGGGCATGGGGAGAAGAGGGAGAGAGGTTGGGATTGGGAGGGGACCAGGAAGGGAGCTACAGCTGGGACACAAAGTGAATAAATTGTAAGAAATAACTAAACAAATGGGAAAACGGTACAAAGCACACAAGTAACTGGTGATATAAGTGATTCTAACATAATTCTAAAGCATACACTGTGGACTCTCATTGTCCATTTTAGTTTATAAAATCTTGATCATTTGAGTTAATATTTGGTGGAATTAATTGGATCTGGTTAGGTATAAAAAGAAAGAAGAGATCCAAATAATTCCACCAAACATTATCTCATTAATGTAAAAAGTCTCTTGATAAAGTTCTGTCTTTATATCAAGTATTGCCAAATGTGTTTGAATATATTTGGAAACCCGAATGCCAATGGCCAAATTGACTTTTGCACTCTAATATGGGACAACAGACCAAGTGATTCAAATGGGTCACCACCTTGATGTTGAAATTTTTGCCCAGAATACTGGTGAATATTTGCCCCTTGCAGATTTACCAGGAATTCATTGTCGGTTTCTGTAAATGATGACAGTGAACTACCCAAAGGTCAACTATGATTACACTTGTCAATAGTTAATGATTATGGGTCTTCCTTGCAAATTGTCCAACTCTGTTCTCACTTAGAAACCTCTATGTTCATTCTTGTTGTTGCTTTCATACCCGAGAGGAACAGAAAGCACCTAGATATTATCCCATGATTTATTTATTTATGTCTAATTTTTAATTGCATTTAACCGACCCTGTCTTTAATAAGGTATATGACTGATGCTCTGTGGTGGTATCATCAGCCTTGCCTAATATTTGCATTGCAAAATTCCCTATATTAGCAAAATATCACATGCAGCATTTCACAGTATTTTTTTAATCTGAAATATTAAGTTTATTTATTTTTTATTTTAATAATTTATTCACTTTATATCCTAATTGTAGTCCCCTCCCCTGTTTTCTTCCTTCTTATTTTCCCCATTCCCCTACCCTAGTCCACAGAAAGGGGGAGCCTTCCACCTCCACCATCTGACCCTAGCCTATAAAGTTTCATTAGGACTGTGGGCATCCTCTCCTTTGTGGCAAACGGGAGGTGATCAAAGAGCAGGCAACTAAGTTTATGTCATAGTCTGCGCCTGTTTCCCTTACTAGTGTATGCACATGAAGACTGAGCAGCCTATGGGCTACATCTGAGCAGGGCTTCTAGGTCCCCTCTATGCATACTACTTGGTTGTTGCATCATTCTCTGCAGGAACCCCTGGGCCCAGATTTTTGTTAGTCTCCTTGTGAATCCCATGTCCATCCCAACACCCAGGTTTTTCTGTCTCCCTCTTCATCTATAAGACTCTCTGTGCTTTGCCCAAAGTTTGGCTGTAATTCTATGCATCTGCTCCAATACCCTGATGGGTTAAGTCTTTCAGAGGATATTTCTGGTAGGCCCCAGGCCTGTTGCCTTTTTTCTGCCACTTCTGGTGTCTATGCTGTTTGTCCTTCTGAATGAGAATTAAGCATTTTCCCTAGGATCCTGCATGTTGTTTAGCATTTTAAGGCTACAGATTATAGTATATTCATTCTATGTTATTTGGCTAATAACTACTTATAAGTGAGTATATACCATGAGTGTCTTTCTGCTTCTGGGTTACCTCACTCAGTATGGGCTTTCCTAGTTTTATCCATTTGCCTGCAAATTTCATGATTTCCTTGTTTTTAATTGCTGAGTAGTATTCCATTGTGTAAATGTACCACAATTTCTGTATCCATTGCTCAACTGATGGGCATCTGGGTTGTTTCCAGATTCTGGCTATTACAAACAAAGCTGCTATGAACATAGTTGAGCAAATATTCTTGTTGTATCATTGATCCTCTTTCAGATATATGCCCAGGAGTGATATAGCTGAGTCTTAAGGTAGAGCTATTTCTAATATCCTGAGAAAGTGACAAATTGATTTCCAGAGCGGTTGTGCAAGTTTACATTCCCACTAGCAATGAAGGCGGTTCCCCTTTCTCCATATCCTCTCCAGCATGTGTTGTCACTTGAGATTTGATCTTAGCCATTCGATTTGTGTGAGATGAAATCTCAGAGTTGTTTTGATTTTCATTATCCTGATGACTAAGGACTTTGAATATTTCTCCACCATTACATGTTCCTCTGTTGAGAATTCTGTTTAACTCTGAACTCCATTTTTTAAATTGGATTGCTTGATTTGTTGCTTCTTAACATCTTGAGTTCTTTATATATTCTGGATATTAACCCTCTGTCAGATGTAGGTTTGGAGAAGATTTTTCCCAGTCTATAGGCTGTCGTTTTGTTCTGTAGAGGTGTTCTTTGCTTTAAAGAAGCTTTTCAGTTTCATGAGGTTCCATTTGTTGATTATTGACCATAGAGCCAGAGCTGGTGTCTAGCCATCTTGTGCCTGTTGTTTGCTGAGGGTTTCTGATGCTGGTAGGAGTCCTCTAAGAAGCAGGCAGAGCCTTGGGCCTGAGAGTGGAGCTCAGGGAACAGCAGACTGCTCACTTCTGCTGGCTGGGTGTTTTGGAGACCTGCTGGCCTCTATGCACCTCTGCTAGCTGTCTCCCAAGCTGGCAGTCCCCCTTCTGGCTGTTGCTGAGGACCTGTAAGCCTGGATGATTCTGGGGTTGGAAGGCCTCCTCCAAAGGGGAGGTTGTGGAGGTCTGCCAGCTATGTCTCTTGGCAGGCAGGAGAAAAGCTGAACATACCCTTACCTGGGCTCTTCCTGGGGCCAGCAGGCTTCCTGCCAAGGGAAGGTGATAGAGCTCTGCTGCTGTGTCCCCAGCAGGCAAAGGCTGGATGGGCTCTAACCTCTTCCTGAGGCCCAGATTATAATTTTTATTTCGTTGACCAGAAAAAAAACACAGAAAGCATACATACAAAGAAAAAAAAAGCCCAAAATAATTCCTCAAGTTCTTAGCCAAGTAATTGGATTGTAGCACATTGATGATGTTCATTTTTGTCTTCTATAATTTTATTTAATTTATTCAAGTTTTATAGACTTAGATAAGTATTATATTTTTAAACATTTTTATTTTATATTAATCACAGGTTATGTACTTTGTATCCCACCTGTAGCCCCCTCCCTCATTCCCTCCCTATCATCTGATCCCTCCCTCATCTCCTCCCTGCCCCTTTCCAAGTCCATAGATGGGGGAGGACCTTGTCCCCTTCCATCTAACTCTGGCTTATCAGGTCTCTTCAGGACTGGCTGCAATGTCCTATTCTGTGGCCTAGCAAGGCTGTTCCTCCCTCAGGGGTCAGGAGAGGGGGTGTTGAAGAGCCAGCCATTGAGTTCATGTCCAAAATAGTCCCTGTTCCCCATACTAGGGTAACCAATTGGATATTGAGCTACCATTTGCTACATTCAAGCAGGGGTTCTAGGTTATATCCATACATGGTCCTTGGTTGGAGAAACAATCTCATAAAAGACCCCTGTACCCTGATACATTTGGTCCTTGCAGAGCTCCTGTCCTCTCCAGGTCATACTAACTCCCCCTTCTTTCATATGATTCCCTGCACTATGCCAACGGGTTGGTTATGTGTCTTAATATTTGCTTTGATACATTGCTAGGTAGAGTCTTTCCAAGACATTCTGAGGTAGGATCTTGTCCTGCTACTTGTTTTCTCCTACATCCAATGTCCATCCCATTTGTTTTTCTAACTGAGGATTAATCAATCCTCTTATGCCAGGTCTTCTTTCTTGTTTATCTTCTTTAAGTGTATAGGTTTCAGTGTGTTTATCCTATCATATAGGTATATATAAGTGAGTATATACCATGTGTGTCTTTGTGCTTTTGGGATACCTCACTTAGGATGATCGTTTCCAGGTCCCACCATTTGCCTGTAAATTTCATGATTTCCTCCTCTTTAATTGCTGAGTAGTATTCCATTGTGTAAAAGTACCACAATTTCTGTATCCATTCCTCAACTGAGGGACATCTGGGTTGTTTCCAGGTTCTTGCTATTATGAATAAAGCAGCTACGAACATAGTTGAACAACTGTCCTTGTTGTGTACTTGAGCACCTTTTGGATATATGCCTAGGAGTGCTATAGCTGGGTCTTGAGGAATTACTATTCTTAATTGTCTAAGAAAGTGCCAAATTGATTTTCAGAATGGTTGTACAAGTTTACATTCCCACCAGCAATGGAGGAGGGTTCCCAATTCTCCACATCCTCTCCAGCATATATTGTCACTTGAGTTTTTGATCTTAGCCATTCTGGTGGGTGTAAGGTGAAATATCAGGGTCATTTTGATTTGCATCTCCCTGATGGCTAAGGACGTTGAGCATTTCTTTAAGTGTTTTTCTGCCATTCTACAGTCCTCTACAGAGAGTTCTCTGTTTAGCTCCATACCCCATTTTTTAATTGGATTACTTCATATGTTGTTTTTTAACTTCTTGAGTTCTTTATTAGCCCTCTGTCACATGTATGGTTGGTGAAGATCCTAGACTGTAGGTTGTCGTTTTGTTTTGATGATAGTGTCTTTTGCTTTACAGAAGCTTTTCAGTTTCATGAGGTCCCATTTATTGATTGTTGCTCTTAGAGCCTGTGCTGTTGGTGTTCTGTTCAGGAAGTCATCTCCTGTGCCCATAAGTTCTATGGTCTTTCCCATTTTTTTTCTTCTAACTGATTTAATGTGTCTGGTGTTATGTTGAGGTCTTTGATCCACTGGACTTTATTTTTGTGTAGGGTGATAAATATGGATCTATTTTCTTTTTTTTTGAATATAGACATCTAGTTGGTCCACTATTCTGTTTGTATGCCAATAGCATGCAGTTTTTATTACTATTGCTCTGTAGTAGAGCTTGAGATCAGGGATAGAGATACCTCCAGATGATCTGTTATTTTACAGGATCGTTCTGGAAATTTTGGGTTTTTTGTTTCTCCATATAAAATTGAGAATTTTTCTTTCAAGGTCTGTAGGGAATTGTGTTGGTATTTTGATGGGAATTGCATTGAATCTGTAGATTGCTTTTGGCAGAATAGCCATTTTCACTATGTTAATCCTACCATCCCATGAGCATGGGAGATCTTTCCATCTTCTGATATCTTCTTCAATTTCTTTTTTCAGAGACTTGAAGCTTTTCTCAAACAGATCTTTCACGTGCTTGGTTAGAGTCACCCTAAGGTACTTTATGTTATTAGTGGCTATTGTGAAGGGTGTCGTTTCCATGATTTCTTTGTCAGCCCTTTTGTCTTGGGTATATAGTAGGGCTTCTGATTTTTTTGAATTAATTTTGTATCCAACCACTCTTCTGAAGGTGTTTATCAGCTGAAGGAATTCTCTAGTTGAATTTTTGGGGTCACTCATGTATACTATCATATCATCTGTGTATAGTAATACTTTGACTTTTTCCTTTCGGATTTGTATCCCTTTGATCTCCTTTAGTTGTCTTATTGCTCTAGGTAGGACTTCCAGTACCATGTTGAATAGAAATGGAGTGGGCAGCCTTACCTAGTCCCTGATTTCAGTGGGATTGATTTAATTTTCTCCCCATTGAGTTTGATATTGGCTATAGGCTTGCTGTATATTGCCTTTACTATGTCTAGGTATGTCTCTTTTATCCCTGATCTCTCCAAGACTTTAAACATGAATGGATGTTGGACTTTGTCAAAAGCTTTTTCGGCATCTAAGAAGATGGTCATGTGGTTTTCCTCCTTCACTTTGTTTATATGGTGGATCACATTGATGGATTTCTGTATATTGAACCACCCCTGCATGCTGGGGATGAAGCCTACTTAGTAATGGTAGATGATATCTTTTATGTGTTCTTGGATTCGGATTGCAAGTATTTTGAGTATTTTTGCATCAATGTTCATAAGAGATACAGGCCTGAAGTTCGATTTTTTGTTAGGTGTTTATGTGGTTTAGGTATCAAAGTGACCGTGGTTTAATAGAATGAGGTTGATAATGTTCCTACCTTTTCTATTTTGTGGAATAGTTGAGAGAGAATCGGAGTTAGCACTTCTTTGAAACTCTGGTAGAATTCTGCACTGAATCCATCTGGCCCAGGGCTCTTTTTGGAAGGGAGACTGTTGATGACTGCGTCTATTTCCCTGGGGTATATGAGTCTACTCAATTTTTCTACCTGCTTGATTTAATTTAGGTAGATGAAATCTATCAAGAAAATTATCCATTTCATTTAGATTTTCAAATTTTGTGGCATATAGGCTTTTGTAGTAAGAACTAATGATTGTTTGGATTTCCTCCGTGTCTGTTGTTATGTCCCCCTTTTCAGTTCTGATTTTGCTGGTTTGGATAGTTTCTCTCTGCCTTTTTGTTAGTTTGGTTAGGGGCTTGTCTATCTTGGTGATTTTCTCAATGAACCAGCTCTTGGTTTCATTGATTCTTTGAATAGTTTTATTTGTTTCTAATTGATTGATTTCTGCCCTGTGTTTGGTTATTTCCAGCAGTCTGCTCCTCTTTAGTGTATCTGCTTCTTTTTTTCCTAGGGCTTTCAGTTGGGCCATTAAGTTGCTTGTATGAGATGTTTCAAATTTCTTCTTGAAGGCACTTAGTGCTATGAACTTTCCTCTTAGCACTGCCTTCATTGTGTCCCATAGGTTTGGGTATGTTGTGCTTTCATTTTCGTTGAATTCTAGGAAGTCTTTAATTTCTTCTTTATTCCTTCCCTAACCAAGCTGTCATTGAGTAGCAAGTTGTTCAGTTTCCATGTATGTGTAGGGTTTTTGCTGTTTCTGTTGTTATTGAGGTCTAGCTTTAGATATGAGGGTCAGATAGGATACAAGGGATTATTTCAATCTTCTTGTATCTGCTGAGGCTTGCTTTGTGACCAACTATATGGTCTATTTTGGAGCAGGTTCCATGTGGTGCTGAAAAGAAGGTGTACTCTTGATTTTGGATGAAAAGTTCTGTAGACATCTATTAGGTCCATTTCATTTAGGTTCTCTGTGAGTGCCCTTGTTTCCCTGTTTTGCTTCTGACTGGATGATGTGTCCCTTGGTGGTGAGAGTGGAGTGTTGAAGTCTCCCACTCTTAAGGCGTTGGGATCGATGTGAGATTTCAGCTTTAATAATGTGTCTTTTCCAAATGTAGGTTGTCTTGTATTTGGGGCATAGATGTTCAAAATTGTGATGTCCTCATGTTGGAATTTTCCTTTGATGAGAAAGAAGTGCCCCTTCTCATCTTTTTTGATTTGTTTTGGTCAAAAGTCTATTTTATTAGATACTGGAATCACTACCCCAGCTTATTTTCTGTGTCCATTTGCTTGAAACACATTTTTCTATGCCTTTACTCTGAAGTAGTGTTTATCTTTGTTGCATAGGTGTGTTTCTTGAATGCAGCAGAATGTTGGATCCTGTTTCTGCAACCATTCTGTTAATCTGTGTCTTTTTATTGGATAGTTGAGTCCGTTGATGTTGATAGATAATAGTGACCAATGACTGTTAGTTCCTTTTATTGTGGAGTTGATGGTCTTACTATGATTCATTGCTTTTCGTTTTCCTCTTTTAATTTTTGCTGGGAGATTGTCTGTATCCTATATTTTCTTTGGTGTAGTTGTTTTCATTGGATTGGAGTTTTCTTTTTAGTATTTTCTGTAGGTCTGGGTTGGTGTGTAGAAATTGCTTAAATTTTGTTTTGTCATGGAATATTTTGTTTTCTCCATCTGTGTTTATTGAAAGCTTTGCTGGGTATTGTAGTCTGGGTTGGCATGTGTTCCCTTAAAGACTGCATGCCCTTTGCCCAAGCCTTTCTGGCTTTCATAGTTTCTGATGAGAAGTCTGGTGTGATTCTTATAGTTCTCCCTTCATATGTTACTTGACCCTTTTCCCTTGCTGCCTTTAATATTTTTTCCTTGTTTTGTCGGTTTAGTGTTTTGACTATGATGTGACATGAGGTATTTCTTTTCTGGCATAATCTATTTGGTGTTCTGTAGGCGTCTTGTATGTTTATGGACATCTCTTTCTTTAAATTAGGGAAATTTTCTTCTATGATTTTCTTAAAAATATTTTCCGGTCCTTGGAGGCTGGAGTCTTCTTTTTCATCTATTCCTATTATTCTTAGGTTTCATCTTTTCATGGCATCCTTGATTTCTTGAATGTTTTGTGTTTGAGACCTTTCTGATTTTAGCTTTACTTTGAGTGAGGAATCAATTTCAGCTAGTGTATCTTCAGCTCCCGAGATTCTCTCTTCCATCTTTTGTATTCTATTGATGATTCTTACCTTTGTGGTTCCTGATCTTTTCTCTAAGTTCCCCAGTTCCAGGTTTTTCTCTGTTTGGGTTTTCTTTATAGATTCTGTTTTCATACTTTGCACCCTTTCTTTCATCTGATTGAAGGTGGCTCCTATTCTTGTATTTGCTTCCTCTCTGTAAGTTTCTAATTGTTCCTCTACATGGGCCATTATATTATTTTGAATTTCTTTGAGAGCTCTGTTCCTTTCCTCTTTTTGTTCCCGAATTAACTGGATAATCATAGCTTTAAATTCATTTTCCTGAGTTTCTGCTGAATTAAAATATCCATTAGTTTTCGGTGCTTCTTGTGGGGCCATGGTGTCCTGATTTTTGTTGGGTGTGTTCTTACGTCTATCTTTGGCCATTGCTTATATATAAAATCTTCACTGTTTCTTCCTCAAGTCTGACCTTTGGGCTGGAACCGTCTTACTCTGGTGTCTGTAGAATTCTTCTGGAAGATCAGTGGGGACCAGCGGTTTGTTTCAGTTGTTCCTGGAAAATGGGATCACTGTTTTTTTAGGGCCCACAGTTCAGTCCCTTGGTCGCTGTAATGAAAATGTTGTTCTGCAGCTCAGAATCAGTGTCCTCCTGGTGCCCCCATTTTGTCCTCCCTCGATGATGTTCATTCTTAATAGTCCTTTTGATCCACTCACCTGGCAGAATAAAATAGACTATGTTTCCACTACTTCAGGTTTTTCTTTTTAAACCTCCCACCTAGTTTTCTGTTGTTAATTTATCTCTTTTTATGTAGAAAGAAAAGCCTGTGTAAGATTTGTTTACTTTGTTCATATTTATTTTTATTACCTAAGAAAAAAAGTCTGTAGATGAAATTCTGCAAAATGTCTTCTTGACTAAAGTTACTACCACGTCTACCTACCTGAGTTCTTTCCCTGGGACTGTCTTGGAAGAGGGAGAGAATCCATGTCTGTAAATTGTCCTCTGAACTATATAGGTGTACACATGCTCACACACACACACACACACTGTGTAAATGAAATATAAAAATATGAACTTTGTTATAGTTAATTCTTTGGTGTATTTATTTAATGATCATAGAAAACTAATTTCTATGCTGCTATTTCATGTAGGGATTGGTAAGTATTAAAATTATCCCGGGATTAATTAAATATTATTATGTGCTAGATGTTTCATGAAACACTTGCTCATTAAATTCTCATAATAGCTAATAATGAATTTAATATTGTATTTCAATTGAGCCTGAAGTTGAAATAAATTAAGGAATTTTTCCAGGTTCGCATAGAGCTAGTGGAAAAGTTTGGAGAGCATTGATAAACCCTCCTAATGCTGCATCTCTTTAATAGAGTTCCTCATGTTGTGTTCACCATCAACCCTAAAATTCTTTTTGTTGCTATTTCATAACTATAATTTTGCTATGTTATGAATCATAATTTAAGTATCTGTGTTTTTTGATGATTTTAAGCAACACCTGTGAAAGGGTTATTAGACCCTCAAAGGGATTGAGAACCACTGATTTATTTTTTTATTTATATTATGAAATGAATCATCAGCAAATTTATTTGTATTAATTAATACAGTAACCTTTTACAATATAGATAACCATTGTTTTAGCATCTTTGTCTTTATAATGTGTATGTCTGTTCATTTGTGTGGGGCCAGAGAACATCCTTGGTTATCTTTTCTTGCCACTGTGTTTGAAGCACAGTCTCCTCTTGTTGACTGATGCATATTCCAGGACAGTAGACCCTTGAGCTTTTAGAAATGCTATTGTCTGTCCTTCTCATTTCCCAGAAGGTATTTGCAAGGCAAACTGTGAATTAAGATGAATGTGTATGAGTCTTATGTGGCTTCCAATGTCTGAACTCAGGTCATCAACCTTACAAAGGGAGAGCCTACCATCACTCTGGTACCTATTTTTCATTATGAAACACAAGTTAAATTTCATGGCACATACCAATTTCATATACACATTTTTATTTAAAACTTTCCATAGCACAATCTAATTAAAATAGGGAACAGGACAGGAGCCTACCACAGAGGGTCTCTACCCAGCACTGTATCAAAGCAGATGCTGAGACTCATAACCAAACCTTCATCAGAGTGCAGAGAATCTTATGAAAGATGGAGGGAACAAGAGCTCCACAAGAAGAATAACAGAACCAAGAAATCTGGGCACAGGGCTCTTTTCTGAGGCTGATACTCCAATCAAGGACCATTCATGGAGATTACATAGAACCCCTGCACAGATGTAGCTGAGATGGTAACTCAGTCTGCAAGTCTGTCTCCTAGTAAGGGAAACAAGGACTGTCTCTGATGTGAACTCAGTGGCTGGCTCTTTGATCACCTCCCATTGATGGGGAAGCAGCAGCCTTACCAAGCCACAGAGGAATACACTGCAGCCAGTCCTGATGACACCTGATAGGCTAGGGGCAGATGGAGGGGAAGGAGGACCTCCCCTATCAGTGGACTTGGAGAGGGGCATGGGAGGAGATGAGGGAGGGAAGGTGTGATTGGGAGGGAATGAAGGAAGAGGCTACAGCTGGGATACAAAATGAAATAACTGTAATTAATATAAAAAATAAAATTAAAAAGTATCTACTTCAATTCTGAATTATATTAAATTTATATTAATTTTAATATTTTAAATCATTATAAATGACTCTAATTTTATGTGCATGATATAAGCAAAACATTAAATAGATAAGGTTGATATGCTGATGTTTTGTAATTTGTAAATTGTTTACAATGTCTAAGCAAATGATAGAGGACAATAAAAGTTTTGTTATAATTATGTAGGTTGTAAAGAAATGGCTATCCAGTCATAAAACACTAATAAGTTTGAATTATAGACATTGCAATGTTAAGGCTATTAAAAATATCCAACCTCAGAAATTATCAATAAAAAACTGCTTCTTAAAATTCTTCAGCTACCTTAAGCCTTGGATAAAATTAAAGGTTTTAACCTGTACTTAACTGATTAAACTGTTTTATCTTTTTAATTAAAGGCCAATTATGTTTTTATTATAAATATGTGATTTGAGCACATATTTGAGCACCTTCCTTTTATCAGGAAATGTGTGCATCTATTCCCTAAAACCACTTCTGCATCAAGATACAAAATAACCAAACTCATCAAATGTGATGAGGGAACAGCAGTTTTCTAGTTTTCTAATAATGGCAGGATTGCATCTGTAAATGCAATAATCATTATCTATATTAAAATATGCTTTCCTCATCTAATGACTCCAAGTCCTTAAAAAGCATCTCAAAATATTCAGAGGTCTAGGCAAAATAAACCTTGCATAAGTTCAGTATTAAGTTTTGTATATACTATAATAAAAGCTGTTTCCAGTGTTATAGTTGGGTTGGCCTTAAGAACTGTATAATCAGTACCAATAACTGGTCTATAGCGGTATTCTGAAGGCACAGTTTCTTGATGCCTTTTCTGCTTCTGGATAAATTGGTTTTTTCTTAAATAAGAATAATCTAAATATATAATTAACTTGAAGGATTTGCACAGAAATAAACAAATTACTGCTGTTTATGGAAACATTCTCCGTTTTGTATGCTCCTTCCCATCAAGGTATGCACAAACCTTGTTACTCATGTTGGCTGTTTCTAATGAAGATCAGAAAATGAGACTAAGGGTTGTTACCCAATCAGAGTAGTTTAGTCTGTGATATTTTACTAAATTTCATGTCCTGACATTTTGTTAAAGAAGAGCTTAGAACAAGTAAAATTTCAAAATAATTATTTTGAAATGTGTTCAGAAATCTAGTACGCATGTTCTTACTTTACAATTTGATACTCTTGTGCAATTTTCTGCCAAACTTTTCAATTTTATTATTTTATTTTATTTTATTTTATTTTTCAGGAAACTAAGGATGCACAGTGCAAACACACACACAGACACACACACAGCTGACAGGGAGAACAAAACTGATATGATTTGGGAAAAAAGAGAACAGGGAAGTATAGATTATAAATTCACTACGGGGACAACTTGTCTAATATTAGTAGGGTTTTTTTTCTGTGAAATATAAAGTAAAAATTTGTCTGATCATTCTGGTACATACTAGCCTGTTTAATTCAATCCCGTATTTTAGAATTATTCACTATGAGGAACATATATTAGACTGAAGTTCAAGCATTTGGTTAGTAAATAGTTAATTCAGTCATTCAAATATTTACGAAATATGACAGTGGTGTGCTAAACACAGCTTGTTCTTGAACGAATTCATATATTATACTTCATTCGTTTTTTTAAGTTTTATTTATGCAATTAATAACACATTATTACATGATATAGATAAGTTAGTCCAAATGCATATCATATTTCCAAAATTTCATTTATCATGTTATATATATGTATGATTATATAAGCATATATACATATATAATATATTTATATAATTTTATATTATTACATAATTGATATATATATTCTTATATACATTCATACATATACTTCCCTGTATTTTTTAACCAACTCTTGTGTCTTGTGTGGCCCAGCCTGGCGTCAACCTCACTATAGCTGGGGATGACCTTGAAGTCCAGGTTTTGTTGGCTTCGCATTCCAACTGTTGAGATTAGAAGCATGTACTACCTTGCTGTGATGGTTCAAATATGTATTGCCCCCATACACTCACGTGTTTGATTGCTTGGTCATAGAGAGCAAGTCTGTCCTTGTTGGAGGAAATGTGGGCATGCTGGAGAACGTGTGTCACTGGGAGATAGGCTTTCATGTTGTTTATGCTGAGCTCAGCCCCTTCTCTAGCACCATGTCTGCCTATATGCTGCCATATTCCCTGCCTTGAAGATAATGGAGTAAACTTTTGAAGCTGTAAGCCAACCTCAATAAAATGTTTTCTTTTATAAGAGTCGCTGAAGTCATGGTGTCTCTGAACAGCAATGAACCTCTAATTAAGACACATACCCAGCACGATTTAGATATATTTAAGGTAAACAAATGCAGAAGTTACAAATACTAATTGGTAGGGAGAGTAATGACATATTTTCTTGCCTATAGTTCTTAGATATCTCATATGATTAAATTTAAATATTTTCAAATATTATTAGATTTATAGAGTATTATAGAAAACTGTCTTATTAAGTTGTGCTTATGCTTATATTCAATACAACTATTTAATTTGATAGATGTGTGCACCTGCAACACTCAAACTATAATCAGACCAATAAGCATATCTACCATTTCCACATTGTTTCTATGTTTTTGTGTCATTTTTAAAAATATAATTTTTTTAATTTGATACTTGAAAATTTCACACATATAATTTGCATTCTAATTACTCCCACCCCAGCCAGCTCTCATAGTCATTGTATCCTTCTTATCCTTTACATCTCCTTTCTACATTCATATATTTTGTTTTCTTTTGAGGCCTTCTGACCTGAGCCAGGCTTTTCTGTTTGAGTATGGTTGTAGAGCAGTCTACAGAAGCCTGCCTTGCTCATAAGTGGGTATATGACTAAGCAACATGTCTTTCTGAGACTCCATAGTAGACACTAGCTCAGTAAGGATGAGTAGAAGTCCTTAATTTCTTCTGTCCCTAACAAATGATGGACTGTTGACAAGACCACTCTTTTGTAAGCTCATTGCAGACAGCTAAAGCTGGTTGAGATCAAGATAATTACTGTTCCAACTTTAGTCACACACCAACAAGATGGCCTGACTTTCATCGTGTCAATTCTGTGACTCAACTCATGGCTTACAATAAAGTGACGCAATTTCTCCTTGTGGTGATGACCCAGGCTTCCAGGAAAGAGCTTTTGTAATCAGTGAGAGCTCAGTGGCTGTTTGAAACCTCACATCAAAAGTATATTACAAATTATATCTGAATAAAATGATAATGTCTGCCATGGGCAAGTTACCTTCAATAATGGAAAAAACTAAAGGCTAAAAAATATAGTGGGTGCTGATTTGTAATTGATATCTAGATAAAAACATTTGCATTAGGAAATTATTATTTTATCTATGATCAGGTTTCAGTTTTAATGTGTAATTAACCAAAATACAATGTTCTCAAATAACACTTGAATCCTCAAAATATGATGACTAATTCAATGTTAAAATTGTATATTATGTGGAACATAAAAGTTGTGTTTAGGGCCATTGAGGTGGCTTAGTGGGTAAAGGTGATTGCTGCAAACCTGACAGCCTGAGTTTGATCCCATGGTGGAATGTGAGAGGTCTTCCCTGAAACCTATTCTCTGTTCCACACGCACACTTGTATATACACATAATTATGCATGTATAATTAACAAGTATTTAAATAACATTTTAGGTTTTATATAAAATTTACATTCTAAACGATATAATTAAGGAACATCTATTATTAGCATCCATTTCTTCTCATTCTTGTGTGTGACTACATGTGATAGTTTAATTATATTGCAGGATTGTATTTGGGCAACCAGGCAAACAAATTGATATGAATTGTCTCACTGGTTTGGGTACACTTGTGACTCAAACCTTCTGGACCAATTTGTTCTTTGTGGTCCTCAAAGCTGAACTGTCTGCTCACACACAGATGCCTTAGTGGTGTTCAAAAACTATACACTGTGTTTCAACAGATTTTCAGCAGCATAATTTACACATCATCAAATTCACTCTTCTTAAGTGTAAATTCAACTGTATTTTAACATATTTACTGAGTTTTCAAGCAATCACCACAATCTACTTTTAGAACATTTCTATCATCATACCCCACTCCCCAGCAAGGCAGCCGCTAATCTGCTTTCTGTCTCTGCTCTGGAGATTGCCCGTAAACAAAATCATGTGTGCTCTTTCCATTTGACTCTTTCGTTCTGCTTGTTTCCTGTTATGCTTGTAACTTCTTTTGGTTCCTCTTCTTTCCTCATCTCATCGTTCCTCTTTTCCCTTCCCTCCTGGTCCCTTTTCTTTTCTCTTTTCTTTCTGTATATTACTTTTATTATACTGCTCTATTTGTGCTATTATTCAAATACATGAGAATGGGTAATTTGCAAGAGGTGTGATTTTATTTCTAGGTTTTCAGTGCTTGAATATTCAAGGTCAAGGAGCCAAATATTCCATGCCTGATGAGAACATTCTCTCCACTTCTCAGACTTGTTATTCTGTTTTCACATGGGGAGAGTGCGAGGAACACTATCTAATTTTCTCTAGTATTTTATAGTCTTTGTTTCTATTCACAAGGTTTGTGTTCATGACTTCTTGACTTCTCTGAAGGTCTCGCTGCTTAATTCTATTGCATTAGACATTTAAGTTTCAACCTGAATTTCTGAGATGGCATACTCAAATTCACATTTTTTTTCTCAAATAAAAACAGTGAAGAAAGCCATCCAACTCATTTTATTACAACAGTAGTTTTAAGTCTTAATATAGCAGCAAATAAATTCAAAATCTGGTGAATGAAACATGAAATCCTTGGGCTTAAGGATGGTTTTCTTCAACACCGCAGACTCTGAGTAACTGTTTTGGGGAAGCCTCTCCTGAACGGCTTTTCTAGGCACTGTCCACACAGGAATCTTCGTGTTTCAGATTGTGGGAGCACTAGCTCTCCAAGGTGTTGCATGTTTGTTGCTGTTCAGTTGTTGTCTGAAGAAACCTTACCCGTAAGAGAGTGATAGTATCCTACCAGGGCCTTTCGGTGCCTTCCCCAGTTGTAAGGCTCTTCTCTCTGGGCAGAAAGACATGCTTCCATATCAAGAGGAAGTACCTTTTCCAAAACTATGTGCTCTGAACAACTGCTGGCTTTTTCCAATGAGATCACTGCCAAAGTTTATTATCTGTGTCCTCTAGATGTCAAACCCACATTCTTAGGTAGTGTTGTGCTTAGACCCATTGAAGCTCTGTGCAACATTGAAGAAATCAGAGAGCTAAAGCTATCTGAACATAAACCCAGAAATTCTGTGGATGCCTTGGGTTCCTCACTTGAAATAAATATAAAGCCTCAGTCCTTGTTAATTTTGGCTAGGGGTAGGCATTATGGTTTTAAAGATCTCTGGAGTGACTTCTGGCTCCTTCTATTGTGTGGGTGAATAGCATCTGGCACCCTTTCTCTTACTAATCTATCCCTGGTGTTTTGCCATGAGAAACATTTTTATTTTTCACAATTTACCAGGCTGAGAGTCTTCCAAGTTAACCCAAGTTGTTTCCCTTTCGATTATAAATTCTATCTTTAAACCATCTCTCCATTCTTTGATTTTAACATACAGTCTGAAGATGGCATGAAACACCCAACTTATTTTACTTAGAGATCTTTTTTCCCAAAAATTAAAGTTTATTACTCTTTTTAAATTATTAAACTCATTTATTTATTTATTACAATTTATTCACTTTGTGTCCCAGCTGTAGTTCCTCCATCGTCTCCTGCTACCTGTCCTCTTCTCCCACTATGCTCCTTCCCTAGTCCACTGATAGAGGAGGACCTCCTCCCCTTCTATCTGACCCTAGCTTATCAGGTCTCATCAGGAGCGGCTACATCATCTTCCCTGTGGCCTGGCAAGGCTGCACGCCCCAGGGGGAGGTGATCAAAAAGCAGGCCACTGAGTTCATGTCAGAGACTGCCCCTGCTCCCCTTAGTAGGTAAACCTCTTGCAAACTGAGCAGCCTATGGGCTTCATCTGAGCAGGAGGTCTAGGTTCTCTCCATGAATGGTCCTTGGTTGGAGCATCAATATCTGCAGCAAGCCCTGAGCCCAGGTTATTTATTTATTTATTTTTTTTAGCTCTGTAGATCTTGTGGAGTTCCTGTCCCTTCCAGGTATTTCTATCTCCCTTTTCTTCCATAAGGTTTCCTACACCCTGCCCAAAGTTTGGCTATGAGTCTCAGTAGCTCCTTCAGTGCCCTGATGGGTTGAGTCTTTCAGAGACTTCTGTCCTGTTCCTTGTCTTCTCCTACTTCCTATATCTGCCCTGTTTCCCCTTCTGAGTGAGGTTTCACCCTCCTCTGTAGGGCCTTCCTTGTTGTTTGGCTTCTTTCGGACTATAGATTTTAGCATGTTGATCCTATATTGTATGGCTAATATCCACTTATAAGTGGGTATATACCATGTTTGTCTTTCTGCTTTTGGGATACCTCACTCAGTATGACTGTTGCTAGGTCCCACCATTTGCCTGCAAATTTCATGATTTCTTCGTTTTTAATTGTGGAGTAGTATTCCATTGTGTAAAAGTACCACAATTTCTGTATCCATTCCTCAACTAAGGGACATCTGAGTTGTTTCCAGGTTCTGCCTATTATAAATAAAGCTGCTACAAACACGGTTGAGCAAATGCCCTTGTTGTGTACTTGAGTACCTTTTGGATATATGCCTAGGAGTGGTATAGCTGGATCTTGAGGAATCACTATTCCTAATTGTCTCAGAAAGTGCCAGACTGATTTCCAAAGTGGATGTAAAGTTTACATTCCCACCAACAATGGAGGAGGGTTCCCTATTCTCCACAACCTTTCCACCATATGTTGTCACTTGAGTTTTTGATCTTAGCCATTCTGACAGGTGTAAGGTAAAATCTCAGGGTCATTTTGATTTGCATCTCTCTGATGGCTAAGGACATTGAGCATTTAAGTGTTTTTCTGCCATTCTACAGTCCTCTGCAGAGAGTTCTCTGTTTAGCTCCATACCCCATTTTTTAATTGGATTACTTCATTTGTTGTTTTTTAACTTCTTGAGTTCTTTATATATACTGGATATTAGCCCTCTGTCACATGTATGATTGGTGAAGATCCTTTCCTAGACTGTAGGTTGTCGTTTTGTTTTGATGACAGTGTCTTTTGCTTTACAGAAGCTTTTCAGTTTCATGAGGTCCCATTTATTGATTGTTGCTCTTAGAGCCTGTGCTGTTGGTGTTCTGTTCAGGAAGTAGTCTCCTGTGCCCATGAATTTAAGGGTCTTCCCTACTTTTTCTTCTAACTGATTTAATGTGTCTGGTGTTATGTTGAGGTCTTTGATCCACTGGACTTTATTTTTGTGCAGGGGGATAAATACGGATCTATTTGCATTTTTCTGCGTATGGACATACAATTATACCAGCACCATTTGTTGAAGATGCTGTCTTTTTTCCATTGAATGATTTTGACTTCTTTGTCAAAAATCAAGTTTCCATAGGTGGGTGGGTTTATTTCTGGGTCTTCTGTTTGGTTCCATTGATCCACTATTCTGTTTCTATGCCAATATCATGCAGTTTTTATAGCTATTGCTCTGTAGTACAGCTTGAGATGAGGGATGGAGATACCTCCAGATGATCTGTTGTTTTACAGGATCGTTTTGGAAATTTTGGGTTTTTTGTTTCTCCAAATAAAGTTGAGAATTTTTCTTTCAAGGTCTGTAAAGAATTGTGTTGGTATTTTGATGGGAATTTCATTGAATCTGTAGATTGCTTTTGGCAGAAATGCCATTTTTACTAAGTTAATCCTACCAATCCATGGGCACGGGAGATCTTTCCATCTTCTGATATCTTCTTCAGTTTCTTTCTTCAGATATTTGAAATTTTTCTCAAACAGATCTTTCACTTGCTTGGTTAGAGTCACCCCAAGGTACTTTATTTTATTAGTGGCTATTGTGAAGGGTGTTGATTTCCTAATTTCTTTCTTGGCCCTTTTGTCTTTGGTATACAGGAGGGCTTCTGATTTTTTTTTTTGAGTTGATTTTGTATCTAGCCACTTTGCTGAAGGTGTTTATCAACTGAAGGATATCTCTGGTTGAATTTTTAGGGTTGCTCTTGTATACTATCATATCATCTGTGAATAGTGATACTTTGATTTCTTCCTTTCTGATTAGTATCCCCTTGATTTCCTTTAGTTTTCTCTAGCTAGTACTTGAAGTACTATGTTGAAGAGATATGGAGACAATGGGCAGCTTTGCCTTGTCTCTCATTTTAGTGGGATTGATTTACGTTTCTCTCCATTAAGTTTGATGTTGGCTATAGGCTTGCTGTATATTCCCTTTACTATGTTTAGGTATGTCTCTTGTATCCCTGATCTCTCCAAGACTTTAAACATGAATGGATGTTGGATTTTGTCAAATGCTCTTTTGGCATTGAAGGAGAGACTATGTGTTTTTTCTCCTTCAGTTTGTTTATATGGTAGATCACATTGATGGATTTCCATAAATTGAACCACCATTGCATGTCTGGGATGAAGCCTACTTGGTCATGATGGATGATATCTTTGATGTGTTCTTGGATTTGGTGTGTAAGTGTTTTATTGACTATTTTTGCATCAATGTTCATAAAAGAGATAGGTCTGACATTCTCTTTTGGGGGGGGTGTTTGTGTGGTTTAGCTATCGAGATAGCTGTGGCTTCATAGAATGATTTTGGTTATGTTCCTTCTGTTTCTATTTTGTGGAATAGTTTGAAGAGAATTGGACTTGCCACTTCTCTGAAGGTCTGGTAGAATTCCGCGCTGAAACCATCTGTCCCAGGGCTTTTTTTGGAAGATAGACTTTGATGACTGCTTCTATTTCCTTTGGGGGATATGGGACTATTCAATCTTTCTACCTGATCTGGACTTAATTTAGGTAGATGGAATCTATCAAGAAAATTGTCCATTTCATTTAGATTTTCAAATTTTGTGGCATATAGGCTTTTGTAGTAAGAACTAATGTTTGGATTTCCTCAGTGTCTGTTGTTATGTCCCCCTTTTCAGTTCTGATTTTGTTGACTTGGATAGTTTCTCTCTGCCTTTTTGTTAGTTTGGCTAAGGGCTTGTCTATCTTGGTGATTTTCTCAATGAACCAGCTCTTGGTTTCATTGATTTTTTTGAATAGTTTTATTTGTTTCTAATTGATTGATTTCAGCCCTGAGTTTGATTATTTCCAGCCATCTGTTCCTCTTGGGTGTATCTGCTTCTTTTTTTCTAGGGATTTCAGTTGGGCCGTTAAGTGCTTGTCTGAGATGTTTCAAATTTCTTCTTGAAAGCACTTAATGCTATGAACTTTCCTCTTAACACTGCCTTCATTGTGTCCCATAGGTTTGGGTATGTTGTGCTTTCATTTTTATTGAATTTTAATTTAGTTTCTTTCTTTCTTTCTTTCTTTCTTTCTTTCTTTCTTTCTTTCTTTCTTTCTTTCTTTCTTTCTTATCTCTATCTTTCTTCCCTAACCAAGTTGTCATTGAGTAGCAAGTTGTTCAGTTTCCAGATATTTGCAGGCTTTTGGCTGTTTCTGTTTTTGTTGAGGTCTAGCTTTAGACTATGATGGTCAGTTAGGATACAAGGGATTATTTCAATATTCTTGTATCTGCTGAGGTTTGCTTTGTGACCAACTATATGGTCTATTTTGGAGAAGGTTCCATGAGGTGCTGAAAAGAAGGTATACTCTTTTGATTTTGGCTAAAAGTTCTGTAGACATCTATTAGGTCCATTTGATTTATGGTCTTTGTGTGTGCCCTTGTTTCCCTGTTTTGCTTCTGTCTGGATGATGTGTCCCTTGGTGAGAGTGGAGTGTTGAAGTTTCCCACTATTAAGGTGTTGGGTTTAATGTGTGATTTTGCTTTAATAATGTTTCTTTTACAAATGTAGGGGGTCTTGTATTTGGGGCATAGATGTTCAAAATTGTGATGTCCTCCTGTCGGAATTTTTCTTTGTTGAGCAGGAAGTGCCCCTCCTCATCTTTTTTTAAATTAATTTTGGTTGAAAGTCTATTTTATTCGATATTAGAATTGCTACCCCAGCTTGTTTTCTGGGTCCATTAGCTTGTAAAATGGTTTTCCAGCCCTTTACTCTGAGGTAGTGTTTATCTTTGTTGCATAGTTGTGTTTCTAGGATGCAGTAAAATGTTGGATCCTGTTTCTGCAACCATTCTGTTAGTCTGCGTCTTTTTATTGGAGAGTTGAGTCCTTTGATGTTGATAGATAATTGTGACCAATGGCTGTTAGTTCCTTTTATTGTGGAGTTGGTGGTCTTACTATGATTCTTTGTGGGTTTTTTTCTTTTAATTTTGGTTGGAAAATTATCTGTATCCTATATTTTCTTTGTTGTAGTTGTTTTCATTGGATTGAACTTTTTCTTCTAGTATCTTCTGTAAGGTTGGGTTGGTGTGTAGAAATTGCTTAAATTTTGTTTTGTCATGGAATATTTTGTTTTCTCCATCTATGTTGATTGAAAGCTTTGCTGGGTATAGTAGTCTGGGTTGACATCTGTGTTCCCTTACAGATTGCAAGACCTCTGCCCAGGCCCTTCTGTCTTTCATAGTTTCTGATGAGAAGTCTGGTGTGATTCTGATCGGTATACCCTCATATGTTACTTGACCCTTTTCCCTTGCTGCCATTAGTATTTTGTTTTGTTTTGTAGGTTTAATGTGTTGACTCTGATGTGACATGAGATATTTCTTTTCTGGTTTAGTCTATTTGATGTTCTGTAGGCTTCTTGTATGTTTACGGACAACTCTTTCTTTAAGTTGGGAAATTTTTCTTCTATGATTTTCTTAAAAATATTTTCCAGTCCTTGGAGCCTGGAGTCTTCTTTCTCATCTATTCCTATTATTCTTAGCTTTCCTCTTTTTATGGTGTCCTTGATTTCTTAGCTGTTTTGTGTTTGGAACTTTTCTGATTTTAGCTTTTCTTTGAGGGAGGAGGCAATTTTAGGAAGTGTTACTTCAGCACCTGAGAGTCTCTCTTCCATCTCTTGTATTCTATTGGTGATGGTTATCTTTGTGGTTCCTGATCTTTTCTCTAAGTTCTCCAGTTCCAGGGTTTTCTCTATTTGTGTTTTCTTTATAGATTCTATTTCTGTTTTCATGCTTTGCACCATTTCCTTCATCTGATTGAATCTGGCTCCTATTTTTTGTTTGTTTCCTCTCTATATGTCTCTAATTGTTCCTCTACATGGGCAGTTATATTCTTCTGTATTTCTTTGAGAGCTCTGTTAATTTCCTCTTTTTTTCCTCTAATAACTGCATAAGCATAGCTTTAAAGTCATTTCCTGTGTTTCCGATGAATTAAAATATCCATTGATTTTGGGGGTTACTGGTGGGGCCATGGTGTCCTTATTTTTGTTGGGTGAGTTCTTACAGTGACCTTTGGCCATTTACTTATATGTTTGTTCCTTGAGTCTGAACTTCAGACTGGAACTGTCTTTCTCTTGTGTCTGGAGTATTCTTCAGGAAGATCAGGGAGGTCCAGTGGTTTGAGAGTGTGTGTTGTTGCTTCAGTTGTACCTGAGGGAGGAAAAGTAGGCTGGTGCAGAATCGTTTTTGTGGGGGAGTAAGCGTGTGTGTGTGTGTGTGTGTATGTATGTATGTGTGCACGTGCAAGTGAGGGCATGTAGAAGTGTTTCTTGAAGGGGAGTGCTAGAGAGTGTAGGTTCTTGGGATATGGGGTTTGGGAATAAGCGCAGTAAGGGATTTGGTTGCTAGCATGGTTATCTACCATGGTTAGCAAGCGCAAATTGCGGACACAAAGTGCCTGTGCAGGTTTCCTAAATGCCCAGTGGTCTATGGTTTGTGTCGAGCTCTGCAGGCTGGACTCCAAGGTCTGTGGCTGATGCTACGGGTCGGACATGTACTCTCTTCTGGGCTTTGTGTTCCTGGCCCTGTGCTCTGTGCTAGATGCTGTGAGCACAGCAGGCTGGACTCTGCTGTCTGAGTTGGAAAGCCCTGTGTTCTTCCTTTGCTGCCTCCCCCTCAGGCAAGGTTTGGGATTGGAGGTTGTGGGGGAAATGCCGGGGGTTTGAGTGTTCTCAGTCTCAAATCTCAAGAAGTGAGATCTGTGCTTGGAGCAGGCAGCACTGTGCTCCTTGCAAGTTGCTGTGTGCACTTCAGGCTGCCTCCTCTGCTTCAACTGCTGCTGTCTCCCTGCTGGCTGCATTATCTCCCCAGATTCCTCTGCTGCAGGCTTGGCTAAGTCTGCCACTGCTTCCACTTGTTACAGGGAAGTGCCTGGGAATCGATTACCCAGAAGAAGTCCATGGAGATGTCTGCGGTTGACCTGTGTCCTATTGGACTCAGAGCAGGGTTTGCCCCCCCCCCCTTCTCCCTGGCCTCCTCATACCGTTGTTTTGTGTTCCACACACCCTTCGACTCACCAATTCAGAGTTTCAGCTCCTCTGAATATGGTGCGCGCTGTTTGCCGCTATCTTGAAGTCCCTACGTTTTATTTTAAAATCAAGCAATGGTACTATATCTATTGCTATTGTAAAGTAGTTCTAATTTGTGGATATCCTGTATCATTAGGAATTTCTATGTTGAATCCCTTTACATGTCAGTTTCTTTCTGTAGATGTTTGTCTGCAGACTCAAGTTTGAGAGGCTCTTGTGTGTTAGTTTTACTTTGTGGCAGCATTGCAGAATGTGACTGGATAATTTATAATGAGCAGATCAGAAGTTTATTGTATTACAGTTCTAAAGTATTAGAAGTCCTACATAAAGGTTCTTGAAGTTGTCTGGATTCTTATTCCATTGTACAATGTTAGGAATATAGCATAATGTTCTGAAGAACAACAACAAAGAAAAACAACCCAAACCCAAAAAAGATTACATGCAACATATAAATTGTACTCCCAAAAGCAAAGCTTTAGCTACAAAAATGGCAACAATTCATTTATTGATGGTGTCTTCTCGGTATTTCTTAAAGGTCCACACCTGTTCAGTATTGTTACAATAAAAATGAGTACCAATAAGTTTTTGCAGCAGCAGTGTCAAACTGTATGCTTTAATTATTGTTACACAATTTTCTGTAAATGCCCATACATACATAAATACAATAAGAGCTTTATTTTCCTAAATTAATCAATAAAAGTCTTTTACTATTTTGACACATGTTAGACATAGAAATTTTGGGGCGTTTTTGCTATTAAACATAATAATTTTTTGTGGCTAAAACCTTGAAAGTTATATTGTTTGTGGGGGAATTGTATATCAATAGACCAATTATAAAATGTCTATTGGTGTTCAAAGAAAAACAAAGCAACAATAAAAAATAATGTGTTCAGTTTGTGGTTCTTGACTTTTGTTTTTAAGCATTTGTGGAATTCAGCATCTGGAACGGATTGGCAAGAAACTCAATCTCTTTGATTCCCTGTATTTCTGCATTGTGACATTTTCTACCGTGGGCTTTGGGGATGTCACTCCTGAAACATGGTCCTCCAAGCTCTTCGTTGTTGCTATGATCTGCGTGGCTCTCGTGGTCCTCCCCATACAGGTAAACTGGATCTTGTTAACCTTTGGGGAGAAGTGCAAAGCCATGTAAAATGGAACCTTCCCTATTAACAAAAATGGCATCTGGTTCTTTATTTAGCGCCAATATTATAAGATATGTTATAATGAGTTTAATGCAGTGCTTACACTATACAGAAAGGTCTTATTATATTTCATGAGACAACCTTTCTGCTGCTAGTTACAAATGATACCTCACATTTTGGTTCATTTATTCAACATGTATTTCTTAAAGTATAGATTATCTGACATTATTATGTTATAATTTTAAATTATAGGATGTTAGATTAAGAAATTAAATTTGGGAAATGAAAAAAGCCAAAAGAATAATTTGCAGCAGGTTAAAAATTAATTTCTTATGTTCATCAAATAAAGCAAACTGTACATGGTGTTTGTACATCATGAAACATTTTGGGTAGTAATGGAGATATGACAAAGGTCAGAGATATAAACGATGACCAGTCTCCAGTTCTTTTTTTTTTTTGAATCCTGTATGCCTATAAGTGAACAAATCAAGAATACAATATGATAGTACAAACTAAACCTGCGTTCTCATTACACAACCTTCATAAGCTCAGTGTTTGCTGACCTCTCTAATACTCCTCTACAACCCAATGCAGTTCATCGTAGTTCTCATTGCCACACAGCTAATGTGGACATTGTGTATGTGTGCACAGCTATCGCCCTTTGCAAGATGTGGGCATGATGGAGCAGAAGAATTTGGAGCAAAACTGGTAGAGCTGTTATATTTCACTTAGTGAATGGCATATATTCCTTTCTACTTTCCTGGCCACAGTGCAGATGGATTAGCCTCTTAGTGGTCCCTTATGGTCTAACAGTAAAATCATTCTAATAAGTTTCCTTGGAGACCATGGAATTCGCGTAGTCAGCCTGTTGTTTAAAGGGATACTGTTAATTTGAAACTCAACTATTTCGTGTGTAAAAAGTGCCACGTACATGCTAACGGATGGAGTACTGCGCTGGGTTTTCACTTTCATCCATGATGTTTTCCCTTCACATGTGGAAAATTCATTACAGTTTGAACAATTGGCCTATTTGTGGATGGAGAGGCAAAAGTCGGGTGGGAACTATAGCCGACACCGAGCACAGACCGAGAAGCATGTTGTCCTGTGTGTCAGCTCCTTGAAGATTGACTTACTTATGGATTTTTTAAATGAATTCTATGCGCATCCTAGACTACAGGTACGTTTGAATTATATTATGCACAATACCGAATCATACTGAATAGCACATCAACTGATGTTGCAGTCTGCATTCTGGCAAACTTTTATTTGTAAACCAAATTTAAAAAGGATAAATGAAAGACTACAAATGTAACCAGGCACACAGAAAAAATACTGGAGGTAAGAACAGCCTTGAGGGTTCCTTCTGTACCTTTGCTATAAGACAGGTGGAACTTGTTATTGCTGGAAAGGAGGATTTTATTTGACTTAAAGCATTGTTTTATTTTTCTGTCTTGGGTAAAGCACAAATCATAACTACTTGAAGCAGTGAGTTTTAATATAAAATATAAGAAAACAATGGAAAACCATCTTGAAATTTTGTAGTTACAAGTTTTCTGAGAGAAAGGCTAGAGTATGGAAATTCCTTTTTGTAAGGTTTTAATTTGTGTGTATGTGTATATGTGTGTAGTGTGTGTGTGTATGTGTGTTTGTGGAGTGTGGTTGGGGGTTGTTTGTGTGTATCTGTGTGCGTGTTTGTTCATCTGTTTGTATGGTTGGCTGGGGAAGCTGGAACATGGTGTGAGATTCCTGAGGGTGGAATGCAGGCTTTTGGGGCTCAGTGTGGGTGCTGGGGACCAAATTCAGGTCCTGCGCTTGAGCGTCCAGCACTCTTAGTTGCCAAGACATCTCCCCAGAACCTGGGGTTTCCTTTCGTGTATATATTTTCTGAAGTTTGACTAACCACTACTTACTTCTTACAAAGGACCAAAGAAAGAAAACTATGA
>CM053757.1:275610-294303 GCA_028658305.1 Pachyuromys duprasi | reverse complement strand
TAGGTGGAAACTCATCCAAAATGAAGTTAAAATTTAGGATTCGAGAGGAAATGCATCACAAGCAGGCTGCTGTTGGCAAGAAGACCTCAAAACCCTCAGAAAGAAAGGGTGCAGAGGCTGCTGAAAGCAGAGGTTCACAGTCAGGGCGAGGAGCAGATTGCCTGAATCTCTCCACACTTGCATGCTCTTTACTTTCTGAAGCCTAGGAGAAGGGGTGTGTTGTTTGTGCAGTTTTTCTGTGAATTCTCTACTTTCTAATTAGAAAGTAAATTTGGGGGTGGGGCTAGATACATGCGACATCTCAGTGGATTGAGAACAAATTGTTTGATGTCTTTTATATGCTTCTTCAAATAAATACATCTTGGGGAAGAGGTCCATCATAGCAAAGAAATGTAGTGTATGCAGGTGTGTGTGTGTGTGTGCGCCTGCACGTGTGTGTCTATGTACAAATGGGTATGCTTTTATATATTCATGTGAGCATACAAATTAGACTTCCTCATTGTAATATGTGATCGTCATATAGTGAAACCTCATATTACACCAACCAACCAATATTCACTCTTTTTTTCAGCATTTTCAGTTGCAAGTGATTATCTCTACTACATATATTCAGACAATAGTGGTCACAGAACATTTTAGAGAATTACTAAGAATAATAATAAGGAAAAGGATAATGAATGACCATAAAGTTCATACCAAAGAGAAAGAAGACATCCAGAGATTTTTAAAAATTCTAAAATGGAGAAATTGGCTTTATAATATATATTTAGAAACTGTTGACATTCAATTAGCATTTCATGTGTAATGTGAGTTAGTGATGCCTATATCAAACAATAATAATAGATTACAGAACAAGACAAGGAAAAAAAGCCCAAGCAGGAATCATGAAGAAGAGTCTGGAAATCAAATATGAAATAACAAAGGGAAAGCCTAGTAAGAGTCCTAAAAGGTAAACTTAAGGACTCTGGACTGAAGAAAAATGAGCTACATAATAACCCAGGAGAAAGTGGCTGAAATAATGTCTACATGTTAAGAATATCTACTTTGTTAGGATCCCAACAAATTTCAAAAATATATTTTCAATCTAATCCAATCAAATTTTGGAGCTGAAAGTGTCAAATCTGTAAGACTTGCATATTGTAGCATAATGGGTGTGAAATAACTAGATTTGCCTTAGAGGTAGATAGTCAGTATAGGAAGAAAAATTAACACAATGAATACGAATCAGAGAAACTGAAGGAGAAAGAGAAAAGAAATTAAAACTAGTGGAAAATTCAAATATCTCCATTCATTTGAGTTGAGTGGTTTGCATTGATGAGAAAAGTACACTTGCATTCATGTCACTATTATGTAATGAAGTGACAGCAAACAAAAATTAAATTTGAATTTTAACTATATATGTATATATACATACTTATGAATATAGACACACAAATATATACTGCACACACACATATACATTTTTTTCTAGAGCTAAAAATAAAAAACTATTTTAGCTAGAAATTATTTTAAAATTTCTGGAAAACAATTCTTTTCTACTTAGAATTCTATATGCTAAGAAATCTTTTTCTCAAAAAGGAAAAAAAAATGAAGGTAAAAGGAAAGTCACTAGGTTTTGAACAGATTGGTTTCAAACAGCATGCAGCCCTTAGGAAGATACTAACTGATGTGCACTGAAAGCAAAGGTGACCACTGTTAGCCAACAGTGGAGAGCGTGGACTTTCTCTACCCCTGCTGCTGGGAAAACAAGTCTTGTGTAAGAGCTGTGCAGCAGTGTCTATTTGCAGAGTCACCTCACAGCACATGGAGAGCTGCCCACAGACAATTCTGAATTTGCTGTTCCTTGACATGAGTGAACATATTTAAAACAGACTTTGATAAATGGTGCACACAGAATGTGACCTTTTCAGTTTACAAGTTGAAGCTCTGACTCCCACGGTGGCACAGTTGACTTGTATTTAGGCATGAGACTTCAAAATAGGAAATAAAGTTAAAATGAAACCATTACTATGGTCCCTTATCAAGTGGCCACATCTTCATGGGGAGAGGAATTTTGGATGTTGACCCTAGAGACCACAGCCACAGGGAAGTATTGTCTGGAGCAAGTCAAGGCAGGTGTCTGAGAGGGAAATCCATCCTTTGGGGGCCTTGGGATGGACTGTGGCTTCCTGAACTGTTAAAATAGTAAAGTCCTCTTGTTTTTAAGTCACACAAGTCCTGAGTACTTTTGACTGCCTAAATAAAGAATTTATACTTTGCATTCATGATTGGAAGAACAAATGCTCAGATTACACTATAGTCTCAAAAGAAAATGAGTTACTGCAGATTGGAAGGTAACTGTGGTGCTTTCCCTCCTTTCCAAGAGTTGTCAGCAGTATGAACACTCAATAGTAATTACATCTCAATTAAACTTGAACTGCAGTGTAAGGAAGTGAAGAATGGGAGGTGTTCAAGGTGTCAGATTACAGAACAAAGAGCTCATGGGAAGCCAGTAAAAAACTTTTTAAAGGGAAAAAGAAATCAAATCAGAGCAACTAATACTGTCACATTTAAAAATAAGGAATGAAAATCATCAGTATTGAGGTATCAAAGTGTTATTTTAAACAATAAGATAGAAGGAGGAGGCTGCTCTATATTTTATGGACACTGTAGAAATGGTGTCTATTTCAAGTACGTAGACATATAGCTTTGTTTTTAGTTACATAGGATATGGAAAGTGATTTTGCTTTAGCAAAAATTGATTTTAAGATGAAATTTCATGTGCATGAGAGAAAGGAGTTTATTTTGTATCAGCTTTATATAATCCTTGAAAGATCGGTAAAACAATGGATAAGTTTGCAGTTGAACAACATGTGTACAATTTTTGTTTGTTTATGTATTTTAAAACGTAACCGTCATCCTGAAACTTGGTGGACTCTTCCTGCTTTATTAACAGCTACAATTCAAAGTTGTAAGAGAAACCACACAAGACCTGGTAAAATAAGCAACATATTACATGTTCTCTGTGGTTTCATGCAACAAAAATACGGAGTAATAAGCACTTGCTATGTTAGGTGGAGTGAGTTAATTCTTAGGAAGTCAACAGCGATTGGCTATATCACAGACTTACGGCCTTAGAGAAAGAATATAAAAGGAGTATCATTTTGGTCCTGATAACCTAATGGAACTTACGGACCTAAAAGAAACAAAAACAAAACAACACACACACACACACACAAGCACACTAAAGCAACAGCATCTTTGCTCCTGTGTTTGTTTATATTTGGACATTTCGAGAGTTATGGGAGTGTCTGTGACTTTTGATAGGAAGATCCTTTCCGGAATTTGTTATAAAACATATGGCTATTTCTCAATAATACTTATTTGGACACAGTAGTGCATTTTTATTCATTTATTTTTAAAACTATTTTTTCCTCTGGATGGTGAGGGCAAAAGCTCCAAACCAGAAAGACCTTATTTAAAAAATATAAAATCCTATAAAAGTCTGCTTATTATCTAACTATATGATATATCTACTTATATATCTAGCTATATCTAACTATATTGGATCATATTGCTTGGTAATAAATGTCTCATGTTATGATGTTGCTTGTTAAGAAAGATCTGTCATAGTTTCTTTTCTTCTTCTTCTTCATAAAAATTTATTCACTTTGTATCCCTACTGTAGCACCCTCCCTCATCTCTTCCTAGTCTCACACTCCCTCCCTCTTATCCCCAATGTCCCTCCCCTAGTCCACTGATAGGAAAGGTACTCCTCCCCTCCTATCTGACTTCAGTCATCAGCACTGTCTGGATCCTCTTTCTCTGTGGCCTAGTAAGGCCACATAGCCAGTGGGAGGTGATCACAGAACAGGCAATCCAGTTCATGACAGAGACAGCCCCTGCTCCCCTTACTAGGGAATCCCCATGGAGACTGAGCTGTCCATTGTCTACATCTGAGCAGAGGGTCTAGGTCCTCTCCATGCATGTTCCTTGGTTGATTTTCAGTCTCTGCAGGGGACCCTGGGCCCAGACTATTGGGTCTGTTGGTCTTCTTGTGGAGATGCTGTCCCCTCCAAGTCTTTTTTTTATCTCCCATAAGATTCCCTGAACTTTGCCCAAAGTTTGGCAGTGAATCTGAATCTGTTTTGCTACCCTGCTGGGTAGAGTCTTTCAGAAGCCCTCTGTGGTAAGCTCTTCTCCTGTTCCCTGTCATCTTCCACTTCCAATGTCTATTCTGTTTGCCTTCTGAATGAGAATTAAGCATCTTCTCTAGATCCTCCTTGTTGTTTAGCTTCTTTAGGACTACAGATTTTAGTTAATATCCACTTATGAGTGAGTATATACCATGTGTGTCTTTCTGCTTCTGGATTACCTCTCTCAGGATAATCTTTTCTAGTTCTACCCATTTGCCTGTACATGTAATGAATTTCTTTATTTTTAATTGCTGAGTAGTATTCCATTGTGTAAATGTACCACAATTCCTTTTTTCATTTGTTGGTTGTGGGACATCTAGGTTATTTCCAGATTCTGGCTATCATAAATAAAGCTGCTACCATCATGGTTGAGGAGTGGAGCATTTTTAGGCTATATCCCCAGGAGTGGTATGGCTGGATTTTTAGGTAGCACTATTCTAATTTTCTGAGAAGGCACCTGATTGATTACCAAGTGGTTGCACAAGTTTACATTCCCAATAGCAATGGAGGAGCGTTCCCCTTTCTTCACAACCTCTCTAGCTTGTATTGTCACTTGAGTTTTTGTTCTCAGTCATTCAGATGGGTTTAAGGTGGAATCTCAGGATTGTGTTGATTTGCATTTCCCTGCTAACTAAGGACATTGAGCATTTCTTTAAGTGTTTCTCTGCCATTCAATATCCCTCTGTTGAGAATTCTCTGTTTAGCTCTGTATCCCATTTTTTAATTGAATTACTTTGTTGATGTTTAAATTCTTCAGTTCTTTATATATTCTGTCAGATGTAGAGTTGGTGAAGATCTTTCCCTAGTCTGTAGGCTGTTGTTTTGTTCTGTTGACAGTGCCCTTTGCTTTACAGAAGCTTTTCAGTTTCATGATGTTCTATTTATTCACTGTTGATCTTAGAGCCTGTGCTGTGGGTGTTCTGTTCAGGAAATTGTCTCTTGTGCTAATGAGGTGAAGGCTTTTTCTCCACTTTTTCTTCTAACAGATTTAGTGTGTCTGGTTTTATGTCAAGGTATTTGAACCACTTGGACTTTACTTTTGTGAAGGGTGATGGACATGGGTCTATTTGATTTTTTTCTTTTCTTTTCTTCTTTTTTTACATGTAGACATCCAGTTAGACCATCACCATTTGTTGAAGAGGTTATCTTTTTTCCATTGTGTGGTTTTGGCTACTTTGTCAAAATCAAATATTTTTTCTGGATCTTCAGTTCAATTCCATTGATTTTCTTAAAGATGTTTGATTTAAGATAATATTGCCTTTAAGATGTTTCTTCAGAATTTTTAGTAATTTTTCTAAGGACTAAAATAAAAATGCTTACATCTTCACAGTTAATTATTTGCCGATATTGTATCATGGTTAAAATTTGAAGCTTTATTCATTCCTTTTCAAATGTCCTTTGTGCCACAGTTTTAAGTTTTGATAATATTCATTTAGGTTAAAAGCCTCGAAAAAAATCATATATTTTTCCTGTATGGAGATACATGCATTTTAAGAAATTTATAGGAAAATATTCTTTTTTTCTTACAGGAAAAGCAATAGCTATTTCTGACATCATTCCTTGATTTCCAAAGTTTTCGTTTATTTCTGGTGTTTTATCTATAGAGTATAAAAGTTTTCCTCATAATTCTCTTTGCAGTTTCATACTGGTTACTATACTTGTTCTTACGTTTTTGTTCTTAAATTTCCTTTCACCTTCCTCTTTGAAAGATTTTCATTAGATATAATCCCTGCTTCACACCGATTTTGGTTTTTGCTTTTGTCTGAGCATTAGCACGTTTTTTAAAATTTAGTCTAGTTGCTGTAGCAGTGATGATTCTCTGTGCTATCAGAATGTTCAGAATTTCTTGACCTCGGAGCACACACAATCTTCCCTAACACAGTTATCTTCACAACTGCTATTTTCTCAATCTTTCTCTGCCTTCTTCTACTTTGTTTTCTTCTTTGGAATCCAATTATCTATGCCTATCTATAGTTACATATCAATATCATATACATTTACACTTAATACTATCTATATACACACACTATGTATATATAAAGTAAATAAACTGTAATAAATAATTAAGAGAATCCTTATTTTTTCCTTTGGGAGGATTGCCATTGTGATTAATATTGTACTTGTTCTTTTATAATTCTAATTATGCTTAGTTTTGTCTCGATTGCCCTCTGTCAACTTCTATAGTTCTTACTCTTAGTAAGAGTAAGTATCATTGATTAAATTAATAATTACATGCTTTATATAAATAATGTGTATTCAAAAGAAAACAGCAGCTGAGCATGGTGGTAAAGGATTGTAATCAGTCAAATCAGGAGCAGCAGAAGTTCCAGGCCATATATATCTACATACCAAAATGAATACAGCCTGGAATATTGAGGACACTGTCTCAAAACACGAAAATCAAAAGAGAGCTGACCTTGATAACTTTTATGTTCAAATGTTAATTATAGATTTGATCATTTGACAAGTTAATTGCTTTATTATTTTAATTTCTGTATTATCAATTTGATACTTATATTGTTAAACTTAATTTCAGGCTATTTTGGGTCTTATCATTTCAGGATCACCAAACAATTTTGAGAGCATGGGCTGTGAAAGATTTTGCTCCAAATTGTCCTTTATATGTTCAGATATTAAAACCTGAAAATAAATTCCACATCAAATTTGCAGGTAGGTTTTGGTCCTTAATGACAGTCTTCGAATTTCTCCAGACTTTATTTGGAATTTATTGTTTACATTTGTGATGTTAGTGGTACTTCACTTCCTCATGGTTTTGTAGGACAGAAAGAGTTCTCTTTTAATCATCTACTTGAAATACAAGAATTTTTAGTATGCAAAAAATTAATATATGAGATGAATCTTTACTTTTGACACATAACTTGCTGATTGTAGTACTTGAATTTACCACATACATTTGTATAGATTATTTGAATTTTCAAGAGATGCTGTGATTAATTTTTGAAATATTCTATTTGTCTTTGTTTACATGAAGTCAGTTCTCTCCTGTATATATTACATAAAGCACAAATTAACTTATATTGCAGTGTTATACATTAACATGTAATCTTATATTTAATTTGGGCTATAGATCTTTAAATAGTTCAAGAAAAATATAATGTTTTATGTTTTTTGAGATACTGTTTTTTTTTTAATATAAGGTTACATACGTTAGGGAAATCATGCTTTGCACCATTGGGAAATTGAACAATAAAATGATAATTAATTATTTCCCTAAATGCTTCTGTGGATAAAAAGGAATGACCTTGTATCTGATCAATGATTCATGTACTTTTCTCAGAAGCTTAACAGGCATGTTGTTCATTGTGTTTCCATTTATCTCAACAATTACAGCTTGAAAATCTATTAAAATGTAACTCTTTTCAGCAAATGCCACAAGTTATTTGGTTCACAATGTGTCCATGCACCTTTAAATGGTAACTTGTCAGTTTATTATACTGCAATAAACATTAGAAATTAATTTTGAATAATAAGAAAATAATGAGGTTGTTGATTGTGTGTAAATTTTACTTTATTCTTTCCTTATCACAAGTGATGCCATCATCTGGTTCTCTGTAAATGTGTATAGGACAACCTAAAAAACTGACTCTTTACTCCATCTGTATATTATTGCTCTTTGGAAGATTTTTTTTAAGTAGACATTGCCAGAGTTCTGAGTGAAGTAGTCTGAGGTGGTGGGGTCAGAACTCACAAAGCTGAGAAAGAAAGGATAGTCATTCTATTGTAGACACCTTTGTGTATGAAATGAAAAAAGTTTATGCAAAGTACATTGTTAAGTGTTTTTCTAATAGCCTGTTTTAAATAAATATTCGTTATTTTAATTACTATTTATACATTTAAAAGAGCATATTAGGGCATCAATAATGGCACCAGAAGTAGGAAAAGTATTAAAGTAAAGTATTAAATTTGAATGGCAACATTTAAGACTTTAAAAGCCCAGGTATGCAAATTACTATTCAGAGTGATGTTTTCTTTTCCTACTGAAACCTACCTCTATTCCACTGATACAGTCAGTGGTTAGGATTAAAATAAATATGAAAATCTTTTAGCTATCTATTTACTCTAAATCCATTGGATCTCAATTATATGACAACTGCTGCATGTAGTATAGAAAAGCAACTCAACATTTGAATGTGAGCTAACTCACACTCAGAGAAGACATCTACTCTTCTCTTTCTTTTTCCAGCCATCAGTAATATGCTTCTCACAGATCAACCACATGTGCTGAAATAGTCTATTTGTAAGTAAGGTGTTAGAGAAACTATTGTGTTGATTTTTCTTTAGAATATTTCACTTGACATTATTTTAATAAACCTACCAGAATGAGTAATTATTTTACAACTATCTATCAATAGTTCATCTCAATAGTTCTTATTTTGACACATGTTGAAATACTGCTTAATAGTTCTTTAAGTTCTTTCATAGCTGAGATTACAACATTTCAGATGGGAGTCTTTTTATAGTATAAAAGATGAAAGCATTGTAGTTTCATTAAAATGTCATAAAGATATTAAGGCTGATGTATGAAGCTCTCAAATCAATATAATTCATTTTACATCTTGGAAGATTTTGAGAAGTAGCAGACTTTTCCTAATAAAAGGCCGTGGACGAAGCTGTCAGCTTGTGTAATGAATCGTTAAAATGTTCCCTAAGGAGCCAGACTGCAGCATGTGTGTTCCACTGGAATGCAGATTGTAGCCTCTGAGCTGCATGTAGAGATGCTATGTTTATGTCTTCTAAGAAAGGAAAGCAAGAGGAAAAGTAAGACTTATCATTCCTGGTACCGGCCTCTGTATCTTTGTCTTAAAAACCAGCCAATCCAAGGCATGCTGATATACAGAATTTTGATGAATAAAGTGTTGATTGAGTTATTCTGGGTTGAGATAAGTATGTAGCTACAGGAAATTAAAAGCAATTGTGGTCAAATAATAATTTCTAAAAATTACATGTCTTAATAGTTTTCACTGTGTTCTTGCCTTGCTGCCGTGCATACAGCCAAGTCTACATGGAGGCCCTATCTCGTAAAGCAAAACAAACAAACAAACAAAAAAGAACTGCATTGCCTTTCACAGAGAGAAAGGGAGGGTGGGATTGGGAGGAGATGACAGATACAGAACAAATAAATTATAAATAATAATAATGAAAAACAAAACTCTTTATTTTCATCCTTTTCAATGGCATCTTCAAATAAGCCTAAATTTGAAAAACTTTCCATGATTATACTTTGTGCATTTGAAAAGTAAACAATAGTAATTAGAGGTACATGGAGTGAAAGAATTTTAAATTCTGCTTACAACTGCCTGAAATTTTACACAATGAAAACATTTGAGCAAGTTATCTCTTACTCATGGTGATTTATTTGTATTTCTTATTTCAAATGAATAGCAGTAAGCATTCAATAAATGGATTATTTATTATGTTAGTGTTTGAACATGTTGAAGTATAATTAAAATAATACCTTCTATTTTGATTATATCTGAAAACAAAACACTACAATTGCATATTATAAGCAATAAAAATATTCTTATGCATACCACCATAAATGAAGATAAAATTTGTATAGCTAAAAAGAGTCATAGAGAATAAAATGTTCAGTAAAATAATAATTTCATATTTCTGAATATACATTACAGCAAAATTCAACCAGAAGAAAGTATATTTAACAGGTAATATAATTATATTTTATCAAGATACCTTTCCAAATAGTTCAGGGGTCACTCATTCAGAAACAAGCTTCCATTTTAGTACTTTGTTCTCTTAATGATGAACTTGTCAAATAAAGCAACAAAATGTGGAAATGCTGTTTGGGTGCCCTTCAATGCCTTATGCCAAAAATGTCTTCACTGTTTCAGCTGCACTGTCTCAGATTCCCACCCTTCTAAACTTGTTGCATAATTAATAAAGATGATAATAAGAAAAGCTACTCCAAAAGTGATTTGTCACTATTTAAAACACACTTCCAAGAAAATCAGTTAAATTGCTTACAGACATTTCATAATGTATATTTTCAAAAACCATTATTATCTTCTTGTCTAAAACCCACTTATGAGCCATTCTTCTCTGCTGCATCTATAATTACATCCAGCTGATCTTGGGATAGGTTGCATTCTTATCTGAGGCTTTTGGTTGACACCATCATTGTGGCTCACTTGGATATTTCAAAACATCTACCTTTCATTGTTTCCTGGAAGTTTAGAAGCTTATGCTCTGTGGCCATCCATCTGCCCAGCATGAACTCAACAGGAAAATCCTTGCGTACATGTTTCACACCTCCAATATCAGGTCGGTCTTAGCAGTTTCTTTGTTCTAAGGAAGGAACACCAACTTTATTTTACAGTCAATTTTTCAATATTTTCTTTACTTTGGGTTACTTTTGTCAGCTTTTGTAGTTTAAAAGTCAAATGCTTTGTCTATGTCAAATCTATTTTCATTGAGAAACATTTTCAGTAATATGATAATTTTTATGTTGTGATAATTGACACGGAGTCTTACGGCACAAATTTTTACACTATTCCATAGTTAAGAGTTATGGAGGATGTGGTTGTGTGACATCTTATATTCTCTGCTTAATCTTATGTGTGTTCAATAATTGTAGATACGCCTCTCCAGGATCAATATTTCATATAAAAGTGCCCAGAGAAAATTTATGCCTTCATATTGTTGAATACCTCACAAATTACTTTTCTGTTGCAAATGCAAAAAATGATAATTCAGTTCATACACATACATTTTACTTCAGCTCAACATTTTAAACAAACTGAAATGAAGATAACTTCCTCTCCTGTCTGCATTCCAAATTGATTTAAAATCCTGGAAAAACATATCCACAGGCACACACACACACACACACACACACACATCACTGCACACATTAAAAGAGGAATTGAAAACATAGAGAGAAATGTCTATATTACCTGCTAGAAAGAAGAAAACCTTGAATGAACTCCAATAAGCTTAATGGACACACCGCATTCTTCCACTCATGTACAGGAAGTTCTTTGGCTAATGATGTTACCTGCCATTTGATTGTGAGTTGAATGAACAGTGTAGGATAATGCTAAAGGTATGGTCTGGCAGATAAACTGAAGTTAACCTTCTAATCTCATTCCCCCAGTAAAATGTTAGATGATTTTTACACATGTATCTCTATTTTCTTTCTCATCTCATTTCCTTTCAACTGTTGCATCCTCTGAAAAATTTCTACTTCTTTTAACACACAAGAGCAGACAAATAAAATTGGCAGAGTATACCTGCAAGTCAGAGTAAGGCTTGCAAAAGTCAATTTGTTAAAGAAATTATGAATTTTATGTTTTATTTTAAGATATTTTGTAGGCAAAAAAACATGACTGTAGTTAATGAATGAACATTGCACTCATATATGAGTTTACTGAATGAAATAATTTCTGCTTCACAATTATAACAAGTCTGATGTATGAATCATTCACTAGAGCTGTAGGAGTTAGCTCTCCAGTAGTTACAAAGTATAATTACAATACAGTTAAATGTAAACAAAAGTAAATATAAGTTTAACAGCATCATTGATGGTATTTTAAGCCATGCAGTTTTATTAGATAGTATTAATACAATTACGAACACATTATTGTAAATAATGCATGCATACAACTCTATGTCTTTAAGAAATAGTTCGACAAAACATGAAGATTGTATCTTATCTTAGGCATTCTGTGAATTTTTTTCTCTCTCTCTCTTTTTTTGTGAACCATTAGACATTTCAGTACCTCCCTTTTGCCTACCCAGAAAAGAGAGTGTGGAATATTTCCAAGCAATATAAATATTGGAAATTATCTTAGCTGTTTCTAAATAGCATATGGTTGTGTAGGCTTGACTTTCTCCAAATGGTAAAGTGTGATATTTTCAAGCAGAGTGATTTTTCCATTTCCCATATCACACCCACATAGACATCATCTTAAACTTTCCTTCTGCAACCTGCTTAAGAACACAACGCCTTGCATTTCTGTACTTTCAAAATATAGAAGCCCAGAACTTCAAAATTCTTGATGTTTTTAGATATAACACAAACTATTCAACATAAGGCATGTTCAGTACTATCTAGAGAATCTTTGATGTTTTGGAAAATTCAACTTACCCTTTAAAAGTTCTAAAGTAGTTAAAGTTTTTATTCCATCAATCTATATCCAGTGATTGTTAATATTTTGTTTCATTTGTGTCATCTTTCTGTGCAGAAATGAACAGATACAGGCACTCATACCTAAACACATACCCACAAACATACCCACATGTTCAGATACATACATGCAGAGATACATATATACACACGAATGCACACGTAACTATACACGTGAACAGACACACATGTACAAATGTAAGCACACATGTGCAGATATGCATATACTAACACACATAAAAATACATACACACATACTCATTGACACATACATTCACACACAGAGGAAACAGATTTGAACCTCAGCAAGATTCTCCAGAGAAGTAAGCTGTTATTTTTATAATTGCATTAATAATTTTAATACCTGAATGGGTTAATAACAACAATTAATCTAATTATTAATCTAATTTACAATCACATTTTTCAGTATTCCCAACACATCCCTTAAAATCTACATTTAAAAATTCAGTATTTCCTGAACCTTTCTTGTCATTAAGGGTTTTTTTATTAATTACACTTTATTCACTTTGTATCCTCCCATAAGCCCCTCCCTCCTCCCCTCCCAATCCTATCTTCCCTCCCCCTTCTCTACACATGCCCTTCCCCAAGTCCACTGATAGCAGAGGTCTTCCTTTCCTTCCCTCTCATCCTAGTCTTTCAGGTCTCATCAGTAGTGGGTGCATTGTCTTCCTCTGTGGCCTGGTAAGGCTGCTCCCTCCTCAGGGGGAGATGATCAAAGAGCAGGCCAATCAGTTCATGTCAGAGGCAGTCCCTGTTCCCATTATTATGGAACCCACTTGGGTACTGAACTGCCATGGGCTATATCTGTGCAGGGTTTTATGTTTTCTCCATGCATGGTATACTTGGTTGGAGTATCAGTCTCAGGAAAGACCTCTGTGCTCAGCTTTTTTGGTTCTAGTAAATGTTTAAACAGAAATACCTTTAACTTAAGATATGGTAGATATCACAGAGAATTCATTTACATGCTCATGTTTGTTCTACACGATCTTATAAATTAATGTCTTATACAGCCATGACTCATTTTATTTAAGTAAATAAGATATGATGCTATAAATTATTTTAACTAAAGTATGTTTCTGGATAGTATTCTTGGTAGGTGATTAAAAAAACATTTGTTTTTCACTTTAGTGGCATTTTCAAATTTGATATGTGCTTCTTTAAAGTAGCTTTTACTCTAATTTATTTGCTTTAACTTCTGAGTAAATTGGTATTCAATGATAGGTATATCAGGCAGTGTTATTGTAGGTCACTCATAATTTTACTCATAGCATCTTTATGTTTTTTTGACAATTTCAAGTGTTTGTATAATTTTCAAACACTCAGTCTCATGATTCTGAGTAGAGAAAATATTCTGACATCTTTGTAAAATTGCAGACATATTCTCAGGGTTTAACTACTGTTTTCATTCTTTGACTTGGTTCTTTTTCCTTCATGCTTTGTGAATAACAATTATTTGGTTTTTTGTTTTGTTTATTTATTTGCTCAAAATGTTTCTGTGAATCCTTCTAAGAGCAATCTGTTGTTGTCTGCACTGGTAATAAAATGTGCATAGTTTGCTCTGTATTCCAGGAGAAACTTTGCTCATTTTCAATGCCTCATGCCCTAAAATAGTGAGGCAAGATGCAAGGAAATCATTTCAATTAACTCTGTAATTATACCTAGGACTTAACCCTATAATCTACATTTTTTCTTGTCTTTGATAACACCTCTTTTCATCTGTATGCATTAGTTTCTCTGGATAGTTCTTAGTGGTTCCCTCAAATTAATTTTGAACCCCAGGAGAATTCTTTATAGTTGGAAGGTAAGCAAATGGGAATGGCATTATGAAATGTTTTTCTCAACTTACTATTGGTTTTCTTAATCACTCTGCTTCGACACTTCAAATTGTGTACTATGAATAATCAGTTGCTAAAAATTAGAAATTTTCTGGAAGAAATGAAAGGTTAACAAAAGTCTGAGGAAAAAAAACCATACAATTTAAAGTAGACAGAAAGGTAACTGTAGGAAATGTGGAATTTAGTGGATAGGAAAAAAAGAATCTCCTAGGAGTGATTATTTAGGAAACTATTGTGGTTGTTCAGGTGAGTGATGCTGAGAAATTGAATTGAGGTTGTGATAATAGAAACAGAGAGTGAGAACAGATTCATAAACCATTTCATTTATTTCTTCATTGATTGTGAGAACCAAAAAGTGTGAGGAAGCATGATTTTTTCTTTGAAACTCTCATTTTTTTATGTTCTCAAGAGTGATAAGATTTCTAAAAGATGTGTTTGCTACTTGATTAATAGGTACTGTGGTGTCTGCACATTAGATTCTGAGTATCTGAGATGCTGGTGGTATCTGGTCCCACCATCCCATCATCTTCTCCCCGTATGCACCTCTCCTAGTCCACTGAAAGTGAGGTTCCTCCTCCCTTTCTATTTGACCCTAGCCTATCAGGTCTCATCAGGACTGTCTGCAATGTCTTTCTCTGTGGCCTGGTAAGGCTGCTCCACTATCACGGGGAGGTGGTCAAAGAGCAGGCCACTGAGTTAATGTCAGAAACAGTCCCTGCTTCCCCTTACTAGGTAATCTACATTGAGACTGAGCTGTCTGTGGGCTGCATCTGAGCAAGGGGTCTAGGTCCTCTCCATGCATGGTCCTTGGTTGGAGCTCTGCAGGCCCCTCCTGGGTCCCGATCTTTTTAACTCTGTTGGTCTCCTTGTGGAGATCCTGTCCCTCCAGGTCTTTCTCTCCCACCCCCTTCTTCCATAAGATTCCCTGTACTCTGCCCAAGGTTTGGCTATGAGTCTCAGCATCCGGTTCGATACCCTGCTGGGTAGAGTCTTTCAGCAGCCCTCTATGGTTGGCTCCTGCCCTGTTCCCGATCTTCTTCTATTTCAGATGTCTATACTGTTTGTCCTTTTGAATGAGGATTAAGCGTCTTCCCTAGGGTTCTCTTTGTTGTTTAGATTGTAGTATGTTTATCCTATATTATATGGTTAATATCCACTTATATTTTTAAATTTTTTCCTTTTATTTTATATTACTCACAGGTTATGTACTTTGTATCCAAGTCACAGCCCCTTACCACATCCCCTCCCTATCCCCTCCATTCCTACCTCATCTCCTCCCTGCTCCTTTCTAAGTCGACTGATAGGGGAGGACCTCCTCCCCTTCCATCTAACCCTAGCATACCAGGTCTCTTCAGGATTGGCTGTAATGTCCTCCTTTGTGGCCTAGCAAGGCTGCTCCTCCCTTGGGGGGGGGGGGGGTCGAAGAGCCAGGCATTGAGTTCATGTCCAAAATAGTCCCTGTTCCCATTACTAGGATATCCACTTGGATACTGAGCTACCATTTCCTACATTCGATCAGGGATTCTAGGTTATATCCATACATGGTCCTTGGTTGGAGAAACAGTCTCATAAAAGACCCCTGTGCCTTGATCTATTTGGTTCTTGTGGAGCTCCTGTTCTCTCCAGGTCTTACTAACTCCCCCTTCTTTCTTATGATTCCCTGCACTCTGCCAAAGGTTTGGTTATGTGTCTTAATGTTTGCTTTGATACACTGCTAGGTAGAGTCTTTCCGAGGCCCTCTGTGGTAGGCCCTCTTGTCCTGTTACTTGTTTTCTCCTACATCCAATGTCCCTCCCATTTGATTTTCTAAGTGAGGATTGATCATCTTACCCCAGGTCCTCTTTCTTGTTTATCTTCTTTAGGTGTATAGATTTCAGTATGTTTATCCTATCTCATAGGTCTACATAAGTGAGTATATACCATGTGTGTCTTTCTGCTTTTGGGATACCTCACTCAGGATGATCATTTCCAGGTCCCACTATTTGCCTGCAAATTTCATGATTTCCTCCTCCATTGCTGGTGGGAATGTAAACTTGTACAACCACTCTGGAAATCAATTTGACGCTTTCTTAGACAATTAGGAATAGTGATTCCTCAAGACCCAGCTATACTACTCTTAGGCATATATCCAAAAGAAGTTCAAGTACACAACAAGGACATTTGCTCAACTATGTTCGTGGCTGCTTTATTTGTAATAGCCAGAACCTGGAAACAACCCAGATGTCCCCCAGATGTTGAGGAATGGATCCAGATGTGGCCTCCTCCCTCATCCCCTCCCAATCCTGCCCTCAATCCCTCTTCTTCTCCGATAGCCCTCCACTAGAGCACTGATAGGTGAGGTCCTCCTCCTCTTCCATCTGCCACTAGCATATCAACTCTCATTAGGACTGTCTGCATTGTCTTCCTTTGTGGCTTGTAAGGCTGCCCCTTACAGGAGATGATCAGTGAGCCAACCACTGAGATCATGTCAGAGACAGCCCCTGTTTCCCTTACTAGGAAACCCATTTAGAGACTGAGCTTCCATGGGCTACATCTGTGCAGAGGTTCTAGGTTATCTCCATGAATGGTCCTTTTGGAAGAATGGGGAGATAGAAAGAGCTGGAAGGGACAGGAGCTCCACAAGGAGACCAACAGAGCAAATTATCTGAGCCCAGCGGTCCCTGCAGAGACTGATGCTCCAACCAAGGACCAAGCAGTCAGACATCTGGATATACCATGTTTGTAGCAGCTTTGTTTGTAATAGCCAGAACCTGGAAACAACCCAGATGTCCATCAACTGAGGAATGGATACAGAATTTGTGATATTTTTTTACACAATGGAATACTACTCTTTAAAAAGAGGAAATTGTGAAATTTGCAGGCAAATGGTGGAATCTAGAAAATATCATTCTGAGTGAGGTACCCCAGAAGGAGAAAGACACATATGGCATATACTCACTTTTTTAGACCTATAAGATATAATAAACATACTGAAATCTAGACACCTAAACGAGGACTCGGGGTAAGATGATCAATCCTCACTTAGAAAGACAAATGGGATGTAGGAGAAAACAAGTAACAGGACAGGGTCCTACCACGGAGGGCCTCTGAAAGACTCTACCTAGCAGTGTATCAAAGCAGAAACTGAGACTCATAACCAAACCTTCGGCAGACTGCAGGGAATCATATGAAAGAAGGGGGAGTTAATATGATCTGGAGAGGATAGGAGCTCCACAAGGACCAAATATATCTGATCCCAGGGGTATTATATGAGACTCTTTCTCCAACCAAGGACCATGTGTGGATATAACCTAGAACTTCTGCTTGCCTGTAGCCCATGGTAGCTCAGTATCCAAATGGGTACCCTATTAAGGGGAACAGGGATTATTTCTGACATGAACTCAATGGCGGGCTCTTTGACCTCCTCACCCTGCAAGGGAGGATCAGCCTTCCTATGCCACAGAGGAGGACTTTGTAGCCAGTCCTGAACATACCTGATAAACCAGGGTCAGATGAAAGGGGAGGAGGTCCTCCCCTATCAGTGGACCTGGAAAGGGGCAGGGAGTAGACGAGGGAGGGAGGGTAGGATTGGGAGGGAATGAGGGAGGATTCACCTGGGATACAGAGTTAATAAAATGAAAATAATAATAAAATTTAAAAAAAGAAATCTGGATATGGGTTTTATCTGCCTTAGGCATTGGTTCTCAAGTTTCCTAATTCTGTGGCCTCTTAATATAGTTCCTCATGTTGTGTTGACCTCTAACCATAAAATTTTAGTTGTTTCTTCATAACTGTAATTTTGCTACTACTGTGATTAGTAATGTAAATATCTGTGTTTTCCGATGGTCTTCAGTGCACCCTGGGGAATGGTCATTCAGTTCTAATAGTGTCACCCCCAACAGGTTGAGAACAACTGGTCTAAGGAATTAGACAAGCGATAGTATCTTCTCTACATAATGGAAATGTACATGCTTAAATCAGAGCATATTTCCACACATTCTCTATTTACTTAAATGTAACTATAAATGTTTATACTTTCTTTTTTTGCATGCAAAAGGGGAATCTTTTCTGAGGTTAAGTGTATGTTCCCAAAGACTAACTTAACTTAATGATTGAATATCATAACTCCAAATGCAATCTTTTTTATGTTTTTTACAGAACAAGTTATTGTATTTTTTATTTTTAATTACATTTTAGAAAACATTAGTATTGTGTTATTTTTATAATTTTTGTAGACTATTTGATTCAGAAAAATCTACTTTTCTGTTCTATTGACAGTAATTTCTTGAGACATAAAGTTAAGATATATGTGGTAGAAATTATGTCATTTGGACCTCATATCCATGTTCAAGTCCCAGTCTAACTTAAACCATTTTGAGCTTATGAGATCTGAACTCAGCGTCCCAGCTTTCTCTTTAACTCGCTGTTTTCATTTGAAAACTCTAATTTTTTAACTCCATCAAAGCTGCTGCTACAGTGTTTTGCAAGTGTGCCCACCAAATCATTTTTATTTCAAAAA
>CM053757.1:249509-268407 GCA_028658305.1 Pachyuromys duprasi | reverse complement strand
TTGCAGCCAGCCCTGAGGAGACAGGATGAGCTGGGGTTGGATGGAAGGGGAGGAGGTCCTCCCCTGTTGGTGGACTTGGAGGGGGCGGGGAGGAGGGAGATGAGGGAGGGAGTGGGAGGGTGGGAGGGAATGAGGGAGGAGGCTATGCCTGGGATGCAAAGTACCTAACCTGTGACTGATATAAAAATAAATAAATTAATAAAAAAAAGAAAAAAAAAAAGAACCCTTCCTAAGGCACCACTGCACTAATTTCCATAATGGTTCTACAAGGTTAGAGTCTTACCAGCAGTGGATGACTGTGTTCCTGTTTCCAGACCCTTGCCACATGGCACACAACATGTCTCACTGATCCTAACATCTCTGACTGCTGTAAAATGAAATCTCAAAGTAGTATTGATTTACAATTCCCTGGTGACTAAGGATGCTTAACACTTATTCAAGTCTTTCTTAGCCATTTTAATTGCTTTTGATAATTCTCTATTTAGATCTGTACCCCATTTTAATTTGAGTTGTTTGTCTTCTGTATATCTAGGGTTTTTTTTATTCATTATGAATCTGGATTTTAGTTCACAATTGTATGTGTAGTTGTTAAAAATCGTTTCCTATTCTGTAGGCTGCCACTTGGAATGATGATGTCCTATGCCATAGAAAACCTTTTTCAGTTTCATGAGGCCCTATTTGTTGTTTATCTCAGTGATTGCATTAATGGTGATCTGTTCAGAAAATGCCATGTGTCACTGAGTTAAGGCTATTCTCCTCTTTTCTTCTACCAAGGAGAGTGTATTTGGTTTTATGTTGAAGTCTTTGTTCCATTTTGAGTTGAGTTTTTACAGGGTGATACATGTGGCTCTCTTCACATAGAGAGAGCAGGGTTGGGGTGCAGATATATAGGACAGTGAAACAAAGTCGATAGTTATGAATGGATTGGGTGGTTCTGAAACGGAATGATCAAGTGGAGAGTGTTAGGGAAAAGGGGATGAGAGAAGGAATATTGTGACAGCTCAAAGTAATGGCAATTTGAGGGGTACTATAGAGACTTAATATAATAGAAAATTTCCTAAAATATATACATGTATGAAGGTGATCTAAATAAAATAACCAAATAAAGGGAGATAAGGAGGATAAAGAGCCCCAACTGGACATTTCTGCTATCCAATTAAAGCTTTCAGAATTGAGATGGATGGCATATAATTGAGATGGCTGAATAAAACCTATGTGAATCCCCAAGCCACCCAAACTGTCCCAAACTGTAGGTTACCCTCGACAGACTGCTGACAAGCCACCCAAACTGTTCCCAAACTACAGGTTCCCCTTGACAGACTGTGGACAAGGCCCCACTGCTAAAGACAACACTTACACGACTCATGAAAAGGGTCAAGTCGAACTTGTGCTCACATAGACTGTACACCTTAGTGTCTTTGGTACAGGACGGTATTTTACAAGCTACCGAAACAGAAACACCAAGCCAGATACGAAGCCTTTGATCTGTAATGGTGTCCTATGCAAGACATGCTAGTGCAATGGTAGCTTAAAGCTTGTGACAGTAAACAGCAAATATCTGGATTAACGTAAGTCCCACCACAAGAGATGGAACCGATAACCAGCACTGTCTGGGTAACCAAAACTCTCAGAACTAGATTGCTTAAGGGCCTACGGTAAAACCAAATACTACTGTTAAAAATATTTTATATTTATGGTTGTGAGCCTAGCCATTAACGGCTGAGCAATCTCTCAAAATACCAGCACAATTCTTTACAGACCTTGAAAGAACAATTCTCAACTTCATATAGAAAAATAAAAAACCCAGAATTTCCAAAACGATCCTGTACAACAGATCTTCTGGAGGTATCTCTATCCTTGATCTCAAGCTGTAATACAGAGCAATAGTAATAAAGACTGCATTGTGCTGGCATAGAAACAGAATGATGGCTCAATGGAATTGAATAGAAGACCCAGAAATAAACCCACACACCTCTGGATACCTGATTTTTGACAAAGAAGACAAAACCTTACAATGGAAAAAAGACAGCATCTTTAATAAATGGTGCTGGTCTAACTGGATGTCTACATGTAGAAAAATGCAAATTTTTATCACCATATTTATCACCCTGCACAAAACTAAAGTCCAAGTGGATCAAAGGCCTCAACATAAAACCAGACACACTAAATCTGTTAGAAGAAAAAGTGAGGAAGATCCTTGAACTCATTTGCAGAGGAGACAACTTCCTGATCAGAACACCAAGAGCACAGGCTCTAAGAACAACAATCAATAAATGGGACCTCATGAAACTGAAAAGCTTCTGTAAAGGACACAGTCATCAGAACAAAACGACAGCCTACAGATTGGGAAAGGATCTTCACCAACCCTATATCTGACGAGGGCTAATATCCAGAATGTATAAAGAACTCAAGAAGTTAAAAAGAAGCAAAAAAAAAAGTAATCCAATTAAAAAATGGGGAACAGAGCTAAACAGAGAATTCTCTGTAGAGGAATATTGAATGGCAGAGAAACACTTTAAAAATGTTCAATGTCCCTCATCATTAGGGAAATGCAAATCAAAACTGCTCTGAGATTCTACTTTAAACCCCTCAGAATGGCCAAGAACAAAAACTCAAGTTACTATACATGCTTGAGAGGGTGTGGAGAAAGGGAAACCCTCCTCCATTCCTGGTGGGAATGTAAACTTGTACAACTACTTTAGAAATCAATCTGGCACTTTCTCAGACAATTAGGAATAGTCCTTCCTCAAGATCGAGCTATACCACTCCTAGACATCTACACAATATCTGCTCAAGTACACAAAAGGACATTTGTTCAGCCATGTTTGTAGGAGCTTTATTCATAATAGCCAGAACCTGGAAACAATCTAGGTGTCTCTCAATGGAGGAATGGATACAGAAATTGTGGTACAACTACAAATTGGAATACTATTCAGCTATTAAAAATGAGGAAATCATGAAATTTGAGGACAAATGGTGGGATCTAGAAAAGATCATCCTGAGTGAGGTGTCTCAGAAGCAGAAAGATACACATGGTATCTAATCACTTATAAGTGGATATTAGACATATAATATAGGATAACATTCAAAAATCTGTACACCTAAAGAAGCTAAGCAAGAAGAAGGACTCTGGGTAAGATGAAAAATCCACACTCAGATAGGCAAGAGGGATGGACATCAGAAGAAGAAAACAGAGAACAAGACAGGAGCCTACCACAGAGGGCCTCTGAAAGACTACCCAATAGGATATCAAAGCAGATGTTGAGACTCATAGCCAAACTTTGGGCAGAGTGGAGGGAATCTTATAAAAGAAGGGGGAGATAGAAAGACTGTGGGGGGGGGAGCAGGAGCTACACAAGGAAATCAACAGAACCAAGAAATCTGGGCCCAGGGTCTTTTCTGAGACTGGTAACAAGGACCATGCCTGATAACCTAGAACCTCTGCACAGATGTAGCCCATGGCAGCTTAGTGTCCAAGTGGGTTCCCTAGTAATGGGAATGGGGATTGTCACTGACAAGAACTCAGTGGCTGGCTCTTTGATGACCTCCCCCTGATTGCTGAGCAGCCTTACCAGGCACAGAGGAGGACAATGCATCCAGTCCTGATGAGACCTGATAGGCTAGGGTAAGATGGAAGGGGAGGAGGACCTCCCCTATCAGTGGACTTGGAGAGGGGCATGGGAGGTAATGAGAGAAGGGGGTAGGATAAGAAGGGAATGAGGGAGGGGGCTACAGCTGGGATACAAAGTGAAAAAACTGTAATTAATGTTAAAAAGTAAAAAAAAATTAAAAAAGAAATATTTTAGGTGGCATTAAAATGACATTATGCCATACTAACAAATTAGTGCCTTGCTCAGCCATCATCAGAGAATCTTCCTCTTGCAGCAAATGGGAACAATAAGGTCTCACAGTCAGACATTACCCAGAGAGTGAGAGACTTTAGAACACTGGGCCCTAAATGTCCATCAAACCCCTTCCTTTGGTGCCTAGGAAACTCTGAGGAACAGGAGTAGGGAAGATCATGGAAGGACACCAAGTAAACAAAGCCCTGTAAGTCAACAAGATCAATACATATGAAGTCACAGAGACATGAACATGTCTGCTCCTGACAGGAGCCTAGAGCTGAAAGGAGAAGCAGACACATGCCCCATCCCCAACTCAAAAGCAGTTTATCAATATCCAACTGCTAAACACTTGCAAATTAAAATTTATTCCTCTGAGGAAGTTTCCCTGAGGAAACAAACTACTCTAAAATATAAGTTGCATTCCCAGCAGTAAATGGCTAATTGAAAACAAACTGAAATGTATCTTTGGAGGTTCCCTGTCTCATAATGTAATGTCAGAACTTATCCTGTTCAAAAAATTCATAGTATTTTATTTATGTATTTTGTCTTCTTTCTTTTTGCCTTGGAGGTCCTTTTAATATATATTATGGCTTACAGTTTAATGTGTTTATGGGATTCTTGAGTGTGTGAACACGTGGGTGTCTGATTCTCTTGCTTTCCTTTGGGCTCTTTTCCTTTTGTGGATTTGTTTTGTTTTATTACATTGCATTAGGTTTGATTTTATCTTATTTTATTTCATTCCTTAGATAAATATTTGTTTTCTAAGGAGAGAAAGGGATTCTTTGGATCAGGATGGATGGGGAAATGAGGAGGAACTGGGAGGAGTAGAGGAAGGAGAAATTGTATTCAAAATGTATCATATGAGAAATATATTTTCAATAATAAGAAAAATGTTTTTATTTAGACAAGGTCCATTATTTAGCCCTCTCTGTCAAGCCCTCTCTGCTTCTCAAGTGCTGGTATTAAAGTCATGGACCACAACCGGAGGTCTGGAACCCCTGCACAGAGGTAGCCCATGGCAGTTCAGTGTCCAAGTGGCTCCATAGTAATGGGGACAGGGACTGTCTCTGACATGAACTGATTGGCCTGCTCTTTGCTTACCTCCCCCTCAGGGGGAGCAGCCTTACCAGGCCACAGAGAAAGACAAGGCAGCCCGAGGAGGAGGACCTCCCCTATCAGTGGACTGGGAGAGGGTCAAGGGTGGCAAAAAGGGAGGGTGGGATTGGAAGGGGAGGACGGAGGGATCTCGGGGGGGGGGGGGGATGGGAGGGGTACAAAGCGAATGAACTGTAATTAACAGAAATAAAACAATATCAAAAAATAAAGTCATGCACCACAATACTGTTCTCATTTAAAGGTAGGGACATATACACTGCCATAAAATCATTAAGTGGTAGTCCCTGTACTGAACAGCCACGAAAGAATTAACTGTCTTAATTTTTCACTTAACTTTAAATATCCCCACATCTAACAGAGAAATAATGGTGTTTAAGATCAGGTTGTTCCCTACTTCTGTTCTACAGTGTCCAGCAGATTCAACATGGTGTCATTCTAATGGCTGAAAAGGAACACTGAATCCTGCTACTTGACCCTTAGGGATCTGATGATGTCCAAACCTCTACTGTGGGCACAAACGCCCAGGGACAATGACTTAAGGTGTAGAACCAACAATCTGATGGTCATACGTTGGTAAATGAGGGTCAGGGAGTAGACTGAGAGAGTGTTGTCAGTGTCTTTCTTTTATTTGTTTAATTTTCATTTTGGGGTACTGAAGGTCATTCCCTTGACTTTGAACACATTAGGCAAAAACTACTATTTAACTTCCTCTATATATATCTCAGCCTATTTAATTGAAGTTACAGCTTAGTGGTTAATATTTCAGTATTTTGTTATTGAGGATGTATATAGATTTTAAAGAAGAGGTCTACAGACAGTGTCAATTTTACTGTACATGTTGCACTTTGTGGGTTGAGTTTTCATACTTTGTCATTCCTGTTAATCGATATTATTATCTAATTGGATGTTCTAGTATTACCCTTTACCTGTTTCTATCATCCACCGAGATTAAAGAGATCTTTTCCCATGATAGTTCATTTCACTTCTTATCCAACATGGACTTCACAAGAAATATATGCTTTATTTGCCAAAAAACACCTGATTTTAATTATATCTCGTATTACTATCATTATTATTTTATTGTGTGGGTTTACCCATTTGTTAGAAGACATCCATGAGATGTGCTATTATGAAGATTCAGGGACAACTCTGTGAAGTCTGTTCTGTCATTGTATCTTTAGACAGGTTCTAGGATCAACCTGAAGTTTTCAGGCTTTCTTTGTTGGACCATGAGCACTGTATTCAGTAAGCCATCTCACTAACCTTTCATGCCTTTTTGTACAATAAGTAATTTTAACACTTCTTTTAATGCAAAATTACAAGTAAATATACATAATAATGAAGCATGAGTTGTTCCATTGAAGCAAAATAAATAAGAAAAAAACAATATAAAGAGGGATGCGTGCATAAATTACCATACCAGAAATTGGTGGATAATAAATAATAATAAATAATGGTTGAAAAATTTGACGTAATATTACTGAGTCACATTCTTAGCTAAGTATAATAAAGTACATTTAAATTTACATGTAATATTTTCCATAGATAATTCAGCATATAATGTTGAAGTTACAGAACATGCTTACTGTTTATGTACTGGTATTAAAGGCAAATGTACTTTAAGCCTGAAGGTCTGATGGGTGCTGCAAAGCCTCTTTCTGAGGAAGAGTCATGTAAGGATTCTAATATATACCTATAATAAGGAATAGTACAGCTTTTGAAAAAAATTACTCCTTGTCATACAATTACCTCACAGCCATTTCCTCCAAATTTCTGTTGGAAAAAGAAAACCCACAATATGTCACTTTTAACTATTGAAGAAAAAAAACATGATGGGATATTTCCATAATGTCACTTCATTTTCAAGTTCTTCTATTTGAAGAAATATGGTTTATGTCTCTTAATAAAAAATAATAACTGCATGTGGTAGTGCATATGTTAATTGAACTTCCAAATTTTCTTTTACAGTTTGGATTTTTGAAAAGTCCTGTCTTAGTTATGAAATATATATATATATATACATATGTATATATCTATACACATTTTCTCAGATCATATGTTGCAAATGTTAGTTTGAAATCATGGTCCTCTATGCGTTGCTAAGATGTGAGCCTACAGCAAATGCATTCTGCCTTTGACAGCTTTGCTGCCATTCTCTCACAGATTAGACATGCACATTCAAAAATTATCTTGAGAAGTATTGAGAGGGTGGTTTAAATACACTGTGCTTTTGCAAAAATTCTATACAGATCTCAGCATTCACATTGGAGATAGAATCTGCTCTCTTTTTGCAAAGCGTTAAACATCATTGCTATGTATTTTTAAAGCCTTCCTCAACTACCATTTCAACATACTGATAACTTGAAAGGGAAAGAAATGGAAAAAGAAAGCAGCTAAAGGGAGTGAAAAGGGATACAGAAAAGATTATTAGGAGATACTTCATACTTTGTAGACTAAATCATGACTAGTATAACTTTCTCACATGCCTTCTAAAAAAGAGAAATAAAAGCAAAATTTACACAAAATTTAAAAATTGAGCACATCCTATATGCTCAACCACGTTAACAGAAAGTCATCTGACTAACATTTGCAGTAGGACAGTTGCTAAGTCATTTCTGAACGGTCATTCATTGTTTTCTCTGCTTATATTGCATGGTGTTTAGAATTTCTTCTTTCACAGTTTTTAAACTCGCTAACAACTTTAATCTTCCTTTTTTCTCTTTAGCTAAAATTGTTGTTTCCTGTCCAAGAATGTATATATTTCTTAGAACTTTACTAGGCTCTCAATTTCTAAAACCAGTGTTATATACTTGGCATAGTATTGGCTGCTTATAAATTTAGCAGTAGCTTATTTCCTCTTGTAAGACCATGATCTGTGTAGAAAACCAAATAACTGTCATATTAGGCTACCATCCCCAAATGGTAACAAGATGCTTAGGCTAGGCAGCCTTGTCCCCTGAAGATGTGGCTGGCATTTGCCCTCTGTCTTCTTTTCTAGCACTCTTTTTCTTTTTTGTCACTGAGTTTTAGGTGCCACTTGCTATGGTTCCTTGCTGGCCCTCTCCACTTTTTAGTTTAGGAGCTTTAGTTGACTTACAGTTCACTTTCTATTTCAATCCATCTTGATATTAATTTTGAGGATTGTTATCGTAGCTCTGCGAGTATAAAACTTTTTACTTGTGTTAGCCAAATCGAATACCACATATCGTAATAATATCATAGAGTAATGTTTGTGGCTGTGTTTTTAGAGAATCAGTACTATCGTATTTGTAGTACTGAATGATAGCATCTAATTGGGAATTTACAAAGCATCTGATACGTTTTACAGAGTGCGTCTCAAACCAACTGCTGCTCTCCTTGCAGAGAAGAGTTTCAGAATTTTACCAAAGTTCACTATTTTATTAGGACAGAAATACAATTTGACCTCCAGGGCTCTCAGCCCAGTTATGAACTCGTTCTCCAGCACTCTGTCTTAGAAAATCTATTTCTGGGTATAGCACTGCTCCTGTTAAAACAACTTTAAAGTGACTGTGTCTGTACTGAGGCTTTTGCAGTTTCATTCATTGTTTTATTTTTCATATTTAAACATATTACCCTCAAAGGTAAATTATTCTAATTTACCTATTTTATTTTAAACAGATCATGTTGTTTGTGAAGAAGAGTTTAAATACGCCATGTTAGCTTTAAACTGTATATGCCCAGCAACATCTACACTCATAACACTACTGGTTCATACCTCTAGAGGGCAGTAAGTATATTTTTTCTTAAGATAATTTAATTGGTAGTTGTGTGATTTAGAGCTATAGTAAGCCAAGATATACAACTAGATATGTGCCTACCTTTGATTTTGTTTACTTTCTCTACATTTGACAGATATGAACTTCTTAGGAAAGGCAAGATAGTTTTGATCTTACTGGTTATTGTTCTTATACATTAAAATGATATATTTTTTATGGCCTACATTCTAAGTTTCAACATCATTTCCATGATTAATACTTTTACAGTAAATAAAATTTTACCAAATGGATTTTTATCAGTAGCAATATTTTAAAACAATTTTATTGTTAAAGATATTTTTATAAAAGTGTGTTCTGTTTCTCTCTTATTCCAGATATCATGCAAATAATTGAGACTCTTTTATACTATCAAGCTTCCCAGCACAATAACTGAGCAATAATAGAGTAACAGAGTAAACTTTATTCTTTATTACTCTATTCTTAACCTTCTAAGCTTTCTCCCAGCATAAATCCCAGAGATACTTGCACTTTGGGGATTTCTCTGCTCAGCAGAATCTCTCCTGATGTCTCCTGGACCTCTAACCGTAGCTGAATCCCATACTTCCTTTATCAAACTCCTCGTCTCTGGAGGTCAGGAAATCCAGGACATTCTCTTCCATGCCCAGTGATTGGCTGTAAGCTGGTTTATTAGTACATCAGTGGACATTTGGGAGCAATGTTTACACAACTTTGAGACAGTAGATTCTCAGAACAAGTATTGCAACCAGATATGGGGGGCTGGGTACTGAAATCAGCATTTGAATTACACAATAACTTTATGTCTACATTTTATGCTAAAAATTAATGTATATAATTGACCTCAAAGTTGTGCTTTTCTAGTTTTTAATAATTATATATAATGGACTAAACCCTATTATGTGCATTTCAAAGTATATGGGGGAAGGCAATATCATTAGAACATTTTAGTATTCTTTTGCATATTGTTATCATTTCAGATATAAAAAATTTGTTTTGATTTGACAATGAAAGAAAATTTGAGGAGTGAACATATTGCTTTAATTTTAGAATATAAATGTTGTACTGCAACGTATATTACTTCATATTACTGAGTTGGTATTGCAGGTAAAATGTTGATAATCTAATTAGATTCTACTGTGTGCTTTTGGTCAAGGTGTTCTTTGGGGGGGGCATATTGTTTTTTCCATAAGTTAAATGGTCGCTATTTAAGTGAACTACTAAACCAAATATGTTAATTATGAGTAAAAATATTTATGAGAATTTATGGTAAATAAAAGTCACTAATATGAAAACAGTAAACATCCATTGGCATTTCAAAGTCGACTTCACTATCTTTTCTCTAATTACATTTCCATTCTGCTATGATGATAAATATCCCCACTGGAGCAATTCTCAGAAATTCCTAAAAGAATTCTTTCTATTCTGTACATTCTCAGGTGTTTAGTCTCCACAATGGAAGAAGGTAAAAAGGTCTGAGTGAAATAGTTTGTTGTCAAGAAGTAGTCGGTAGTTTAATGGAATTTAAGAAAACAGGAAAATCATTTAAACAATAATTAATTGAATAGAGAAATAATGAAGCATATCAATTATTTTTTGTATTAGCTTTGTCACTGAGTTTTACAACATAATGTTGAAAAATTAGTCCAATTTTTCAAATATGTTCATTAAAGGTAAAATTCATTGACATCATTTAATGGCTGTAACTCAGACTAAAGTACACTCATCTTGTGCAATTTCTGTTATGTGTTGTTGTTTTGAGGCATCACTTTACAATGTACCTGACAATATATCCCAATGATTTTTTGCTTATTAAAAACATTTAATCACATAATTAATGATTTCCATTCAATAAGGTGAGCTGTAAAATTCTTTCCTACTGTGTAAAATTCAACCGTAAATTTCTTTATAGAATCACCACTGAGTTTTAATTATCAGGCCAGGGAGGTCACTGAGATGATTAAAGTTTAGCATTTGGTTATAGTTGTATTATCTGTAGTCAACAATTTTTTAAATTAGAGATACTGTACAGAAGTCTAACTATTAACAATTTCCATGCACCCTTTCAGCCATGACCAGCCACTAACCTACTCCTGTTTCTGCTGGTTTTTCAATTCTAGACCCTTCAATGTGTCATGTTTTGCTGGCCTGGTTTCCATCACATAGAGTCACATTTCCAAAGTCCATCTATACTGTGACACAAATGACTGGCATGCTTAAATCTGATGTTGCCCTAGCACAGGAGAGACCACCTTTTGTTTCTCCACGTAACACAGGGTCAGCTTGCAGGTTGCTTCCAACACTGTGAAAGATGCTGGAGTTACCGCTATGTGTTGCCTTCATTCACGTGGGATTTTAAGTTTAAGAGTAAAGTGCTAGATCATATGGTCACTGTTTATAGTTTACTCAGTGCTGTCAGAGTGTTTGTAAATAGCGCATGGGACTTTGAGTGTCACTAGCATTGCGTCAGAGCTCCAATTTCATCACAGTTCCTCCAGTGCTTTGTCTTCCCTTATAGATGGGTGTGAGATGTCTCACTGTGTCTTTAGCTTGCATTTACTCATAGATAATTATGTTATATGTAATAATTTTATGTGCTCTCAGCACTTAATAAAATATAATTGCATATCTCCTTGAAGAAAGACTTTGTGCATAATGGACAACAGAAAATTACTATAGGAGAAAAATATTCTATATCTATCTATCTATCTATCTATCTATCTATCTATCTATCTATCTATCTATATCTTGAAATTTTGCTTAAAAGTATTGACTACATTCCCTTAATTTGTGACCATGGGGTGTGTGTGTGTGTGTGTGTGTTTGTGTATGTATGTGTATCTGTATGCATGGAAGTGTACATTTGGAGGTCAGAGGAAAACTCCTCCCATCATATGTTTTCTAGGTATTGAACTTGGGTTTTCAGGCTTAGCAACAGTGGCCAGCATCCACAAAGCCATCTTACCACCCGCTATGGCTTATACTTTACTGAATATTATTAGTTCATATGCTCAAAAGAAATGGCAGCACTGATACCATGAGAGAACATATTATTCTGTATTTTACAAGGATACATGTATTAAAGTAAATATAAAATTACCAAGAACTCTATCTAAAAATTCCTGCATGAAGCATACTCTGGAGAAATAAAATTCCATAATCAAGGAAGTTTGAGAAATACTAGGTTAAAAGTTTTTTAATTGCTATTCTTATCTGTTTACTTCAAGCAATTTTAGTTTGCCAAAAAAAGCTGCAAAAATTAGCATAAGCAGTTCCACAAACTATTATCAGTTCTTTAAGTAATTAATATGTATACTTATTTTTAGTTACAGTGTACTTCTCAAATGTGGACCTAACATTAATACAATACTATCATCCAGCTTATCTGCCCTATTTGAGTTGTCTATCAAGATTATTTTACTGGTCTTTTGTCCTACAAAATATACTGTCATATACTATATAAGTACAGCTTTTCCACAGCCTTTTCTAATATGTGACACTTCCTATGAGTGAAATTGGAGTCAGTAAAATCACTTGTTTTTTTGTGAACACATGAAAAAGATAGACAGCTGTACAGATGCACAGTGTTTCAAGAGAGCCTAGGAGCAATGACATCCTGCTAGGAACAACCATAGCTTGTTTCTTATATATTGTTCTGAGGTAAATGGAATGGGATATCATCAATTAAAGACCAGTGCAGGCAAAACAGAACATAGACCGAGAAAGGCTAAGGGCAGAAAACAAGGACTTGTGTGGCATAATGGGTCAAGAGTATGGTATAAGCTCCAAACTAAAAGTCTCCTAATGGAGCGAAAATGTAAGCAACAAAAAAGTATTTTAACTTGTGAAATAAAACAAATACCAAGAATTAATACTGAAATATTAAAAACTTAAAAGGCAAAGGAAATTCACATCATTATTTCTAAAGATTTCTGATATTAAGTACAGAAGGAATGAAAATATGAAGCTAACCTCAGGTGAATATTGTCCTTTTACCAATGTGTGCTAATAGAAGTGGGTGAAAACTGGAGGGGAACAGAACAAGTGTGTTTTTACATGCCTCTCTCAGATATTTATTATCTAGATGCCCCCATTTAAAATTGGCAATTTTACAGGAGAAACCTGACAAACACACCTTTAGCAAGCAATTACTTTAAACATCATCAAGAAAAAGATCTCTGACATATCATGGCCCCTCACAGGATTCACAAAAGAACCTGCTTAGTTTCTTAATTTTTTTCTGAAAATATTTTTCCCTTATGAATAGAGAGCAGAAAAATCTACAAAGAAAGCATGCACACTGATAAAATGTCACAGTAGTGAAAGAAGCAAACACTAATGATTTTATATTCAACCATTTTATACAGGTTAGTTTGGAAAATTTTTTAAATACTTGTAATGCTCTGTGTTGACTGGGGGAGTTTGCTCAGTGAAATATTTCAGAAAATATTTATTTGGAGAAAACACACACCAAGGCAAAATGGTAGCATACGATGCTTGCTATGCCCTGCTTTGGGGAGACTTTGTGCTATGCTGGGCAGAATCTGCCATCCCCTGTGCATATTACCCAAGCTCCCACACATTCACTATGTTTAAACACCCATGAGGAAAAAAAGAAAAACCCAGTGCTTTGTCTCCAGGAAAAGGCCCAAGGAAACCCACCAGGGAATGAAGAAAAGGGGGGGGGGATGCAGAAAATGAGTGAGAGGCTTTATATTTTCCTGAGCTTGGTGCAGAGAGCCCAGGGAATCAGCTGCCGTGTGGGTGGAAGAGAAAGTTTCTCAAAAAGTAATAGGGATTATAATTACCATCCTGACTGCCAGAAAGGAAAGGAAGAAAAGGGTGGGAGAACATGCTCAAAGGGACTATCTTTAGCTCCATAGGAAGGTTCACACTCCAAACTGTGACAGAGACTATATTTTCCAATTTGGAAAATCTAGTTCAGTGTTTAGAATAGAGTATCAGTGACAGTGTGGGGTACTATGACTTAACTTTAAAGTCACACACACACATACACCCTAAATTTTGAATATGTTTGGTTTCAGTGTATCTGCTAATTTAAATCAATCAATCAATCAATCAATCTATATCTATCTATCTATCTATCTATCTATCCACACACACATACATATTTAAGCTGAACTTTATTTGCTAGATATGTAACTAAGCTGCTAGAGAGCTTGCTTAGCCTTCAGGGACCCCTGGCCTCTATTCACAGCACCAATATAGTGCACATCTGCAATCCCAACATTCCTATGATAGAGGTAAGGGGAAGTTCAAGATCATTTTGGGCTACGTAAATAACTTGAAAGCTAGTGTTGGCACTATGAGACCTTTCCTCAAAATAAAAATGTGATGTAGCTTTGAAAAAATTATCTCAACCTCTCCTCCCACCCGTCCATTTTGGTGTGATTTTCTATGGCTTCTATCTTTTAATGCCTTTGCTTCATATGACTCCCAGCATACCAAACTTCAGCTGCAACATGGTGAAGAAATAAACCTTTCTTTTTTAATTTTAATTTTTATTAATTACAGTTTATTCACTTTTTATCCCCCATGGAGTTCCCTCCCTCCCCCGTCCCAGTCCTAGCCTCCTTCTCCCTTCTCCACCCATTTCCCTCCCCAGGTCCATTGATAAGGGAGATCCTCCTCTCCTTCCTTCTGATCCTAGTTTATCAGGTCTCATCAGGAGTGGCTGCATTGTCTTCCTCTGTGGCCCTGTAAGGCTGCTCCCCCCTCAGGGGGAGGTGATCAAAGAGCCAGCTACTGAGTTCATGTCAGAGACAGTCCCTGTTCCCATTACTATGGAACCCACTTGGACACTGAACTGCCATGAGCTACATCTGTTCAGGGGTTCTAGATTTTCTCCATGAATGGTCCTTGGTTGGAGTAGGAGTCTCAGAAAAGACCCCTGTGCCCAGATTTTTTTGGTTCTGTTGCTCTCCTTGTGGAGCTCCTGTCCTCTCCAGGTCTTACTATCTCCCCCTTCTTTCATAAGATTCCCTGCACTCTGCCCAAAGTTTGGTTATGAGTCTCAGCATCTGCTCTGATACCCTGCAGGGTAGAGTCTTTCAGAGGCCCTCTGTGGTAGGCTCCTGTCCTGTTCCCTGTTTTCTCCCTCTTCTGATGCCCATCCTCTTTGCCTTTCTGAATGGGGACTGAGCAACTTAGCTAGAGTCCTCCTTCTTGTTTAGTTTCTTTAGGTGTACAGATTTTATTATGTTTATCCTACATTATATATTTAATATCCACTTATGAGTGAGTATATACCCTGTGTGTCTTTCTGCTTCTGGGATACCTCACTCAGGATGATCTTTTCCATTGGTTAAGAGCACTGACTGCTCTTCCACTTCCCAGTGAGTATAACCCTTTCTAATGATCACAACTGGCAACTTAATATCCACTGCTCCACCTTGGCTCTGTGTACAGCTCCAGTAGAACGTTGCTTTCCAGTATGCGACAGAAGCTCAGTGCCTAACACTTATTCTTAGGACTCTGTTCTCTACTTAATATTCCACAGAACTTGTTAATGGCCTAAAGGGGCTCCTTCTGCTTATTCAACTCTGACAGGCTGTTCTGTTAGATTCCCTTAAGTGACCTTTAGGCTGTAAGTATAAGCTCATTGATCCAGGAAAAATACAAAGATAATGCTGGTGTCAAGCTCACTCTCTCTCTCTCTTTCTCTCTTTTTCCCTTCCTCCTTCCCTCCCTCCCCCATGTTATCTCTCTCTGTCTGTGTTTGTGTGTATGTTGTGACCATCATCTGCTATAATAACAAGAAAATTTAATAAAAATTAATACAAAAGACTGGGGAACTTAAACAGAAGAAATTCATTTTCTCACAGTTCTCGAAGCCAGGAGGCCTATATCAGCGCTCTGTTTCCTCGATTGCTCTTTGCGAGCGCCTCAGGTGGTGGGTCCTCAATGAGCCCACACCTCTGCTGTTTTTTGTGTGCCCATGTTTCACCTTCTTTTAGGAACACATGTCAACTTGGATCAGGCCTCAATGCCGCAGTCCTAATGTAATGAAAACACCTCCCTAAAGACTTGATTGCCAAATGCAGCCTTGTCCTGAGCTTGGACATGTTGATACCGAGAGGGCAGTTTGGCTCCTAACATGGTCAGAAGGGAGGAGCGGGGCAGTTTCTGTTGGGCCCTGTCCACAGGCTGTTCTTGTTTTCCAGACGCTTCCACAGAAATGTGTTTCTCTGATCCCAAAAGTTAAGAAGCAAAATATTTTCTGTTTGTGCTTGGTGGTCCTTTATCTGTTTCTTTCATTACATAAATAAATAACCGGTTGTGTTGGTGTACAGCTGCAATCCAGATGCCTGAAGGCATTGGCCAGATGATCTGAAACTCAAAGCAACATTCCATGTTATTGGGAATGCTAACTAAAACCTGGACTACAAAAGGCTCTGTCACAAAACAAACAAGAGCAGCTGCAACAGGAGCTTCAAGAGTGGAGCTCTGACTGGGGTAAAGGGAAATGTGTTCTTTAATCACGCTGAAACTTTTCTTTTCTATGAGCTGATGCATATTGAGAGTTTGCACAGAATGGCATTTTAAGTCTCAACCAGTCCATGTGCTTACTTGGGAGCTTCTCTTAAGTACCTAATAAAGAAGTATTATTGAACACATTTTGAGAAGTTTGTAGAGAGCCTTTCGGTCATCTCGTTTGGGGGAGTCTCTAATACCTTAGCATTCATTATCAAATGAGACTGAAACATTTCCATTTTGTGTCTTTCAGGCTTTCTGTGCATGAGTCCTGGTTTATTTTTACATCGTTATCTTCCATGCATCTCTTGTGTATAGCACTTTCTTCAAATAACATAGCCTAAATATACTTTGTAGTTTCTGCCTTCTGTATCTTTTTTAAAAAGTGGTTCCCATTGCCTTAAATTCACTGCTCCCTTCCTGAAAGATTTTGTTATATCAAAGGTTCTTTCTCCTTATGGATATGTCTAAACTTACCAATTTGATGACATTCATCCTTTTTATAAACTTGCAATGAGTCTTTTTTATATTTGACCAATGTCTATGCAGGATGCCCTTTGTGCACAAGTATTTTTACTCTTGTCTCCTTGATTAGGAATAATTCACACTGAAGGTTATGTCTTATACTTTTCATAATTCTGGAAAGTTCCTTTTTACAATATAGATGTTCAGTAAATATTAATTGAATAATTGAAGTAAAGGATATGATAAATATGTTTTGAAGCCCTTCTTTACAGTATTTTGTGAACCTTATGTATTTAACTTTTCTCCTTTTGCGATTTTGTTGAAAACAATAAAAATAATTAAACATAATATTTCCAGACCAAAGTAATAAAAGAGGTGACAGTTTTTCTTGAGTTTTTGAGAAGTGAAAAGTAAGTAATGTCACTATTTCGAGGAAAGCACCAACCAGAATATTTTAGAAATTGACACAATATGACAATCTTGCCCTCATGATGCTCTGGTAATGAAGACTCCTATAAAAGGAGAGCAATAGCCTGGTTCTGTAGTAAGAACGAAGAATCATTCCTCTTCTTCACTGCTTCACCACTCAGCCATTACTTTGCTATTATTTTACTTAGAAATGTATTGCTGGAAAAAATAAGATTTATGTTTTTTTGTTGTGTATGTGTGTGCTGATCATCTATCTATCTATCTATCTATCTATCTATCTATCTATCTATCTATCTATCTATCTATCTACCTACCTACCTATCTATCTACCTATCTCTCTTCCTCTGTGTTTGGAGAGGGCAAAAATCAATGTCAGGTGTCTTCCTCTAGGTTTCTATATCTCTTATATTTTTTACTTTATGTCTTTTAAATAAATTTTAAAGTGTTTTACCTGAAAAATTTAATGAATTTTCATCCCCAAATTAAACACACCCATTTATTAAATGATTATGTTTTACCTGATATTACAAAAATTAAAATAATTAACTAATTTAATCATATAACTATTTTCATATTTGTTTTTACAAGGATCCATTATTCATGCCAATAGTTGATATGTATCAGGCTGCTCTGAATTTGTGTCAGCTTTGAGCCATAAAAGGAAGTTCCCTAAGTCTGAACATATAATGAGAGACTAAGAGAAAAGCATTATAATTTACTTAAATGTGTTTGACAAACAGTGAATTATGGAGCTGAAATCAAGACAATGTTTTATAAATTGTTCTTTTTACTTCATGCCAGAAGATGAATGTTGAGGGCAGACAGTCAGGATCCCATGCAAGGGGGAGAACAATGATTCTAGACTCTCCCAAATTTTCATAGATTTCTATATATGTACTAAGAACTGCAATGCCTTTTTTGTTTATGCTTTTCTTTTGCTTTGAGGTAAGATCTCTCACTGAACCCAGAGCTCTCTGGCCAAAAAGTAGCCCATTAACCCCTGGCATCTGCCTGTCTCCCTCAGCATTGGGTTACCTGTGCTAACGGGGTCCTAGGCACCTCAACTACTTTTTCATGCACTCGGAGCACTGAGACATTCTCCCACTCCTAAAATATATTTAAAGACATGTCTGAAGTATATTTTCTGTAGGGCAATTTTGAATTAGGCTTTGGTTCTCAATTGTGAGAATACTTGGGAATCTTGGGAGTCTTTACAATAAAAAGACCTCTTGCGTTTGTTTCAACGTGAGCGGAGAACAACCATTTTAAAGATGCTCTTCACAGAGAAATGGACTTCTTATTTAACTCAATGTCTAGTGTTTAAAAATTTTAAGTATGATTTTTTATTTGTGGAGTGACACCTTATTGGAAGGAGTCCTGCTACTGTATTCATTTAGGACAGCGACCTCTATTTGAATGGGGATGATGCATGAAAACAGGCTGAATTTGGAGTTTCTATAGACACTGTTAAAATTTAAAAACAATTAAAGACTAATAACAATTAAAAGAAAAGTCATAATATAAGAATATATGCATATATACATATATGAAATAGAGTATTATGATAAATGTAAACAAAAGTACATTAAAATATTTTAGTGTGACTTCAAAAATAAAGACATTTCAGTATTAGTGTAAAAAATTCTAGGGAATTATATGGCCATGTGAATAGGTGTTCAAATTTATAAAATGCTGTGGATATTTTGGGTGATGGATTTTAATTTTTAGAATATTTAATGAAAATTTCTGATGATATGATTTATAGAAGCTGATTTTTTACAATAATTTTTAGAGAAA
>CM053757.1:201918-249409 GCA_028658305.1 Pachyuromys duprasi | reverse complement strand
TCCCTGCCCCTCTCTAAGTCCACTGATAGGGGAGGTCCTCCTCCCCTTCCATCTGACCCTAGCTTATCAGGTTTCATCAGGACTGGCTGCAATGTCCTCCCCTGTGGCCTAGCAAGGCTGCTCCTCCCTCGGGGTGAGGGGGAGGTCAAAGAACCAACCATTGAGTTCATGTCATCCCTGTTCCCCTAACTAGAGAACCCACTTGGATACTGAGTTGACATGGACTACATCTGAGCAGGGGTTTTAGGATATATCCATGCATAGTCCTTGGTTAGAGAAACAATCTCAGAAAAGACCCTTGTGCACAGATATATTTGGTCCTTGTGGAGCTCCTATCCTCTCCAGGTCAAACTAACTCCCCCTTCTTTCATATGATTCCCTGCACTCTGGCCAAGGTTTGGTTATGAGTCTCAGCATCTGCTTTGACACACTGCTAGGTAGAATCTTTCAGAGGCCCTCTGTGGTAGGATCCTGTCCTTTTTCTTGTTTTCTCCTACTTACAATGTCCATTCCCTTTGTCTTTCTAAGTGAAGATTGATCGTCTTACCTCGGGTCCTCTTTCTTTTTATCTTCTTTAGGTGTACAGATTTTAGTATGTTTATCCTATCTTATAGGTCTAGTACCCACTTTTTAGTCAGTGTATACTTTAGTCAGTGCATGTCTTTCTGCTTCTGAGATACTTTACTCACGATGATATGAGAAAAGGATCTTAACAAATAAAGCCTAAAATTCAAAATAGCTCAAAATAAATATAATTATTACTATTAGGAAGATTAAAAAGAAAAATATGTGGAAAAAGAATTAATGAGTGAAAGCTTGTTGAAATTAAAGCTCTTATTTTTAATATTTTCTGAAATATGAATGTCTTTGCTGAGTATTCAAAATCCATGTGTAGAGACATAACACATGAGGACGTGAATATTTGCACAGAAAATCAACCCGAGAGGGCAAATTAATTTCAGAACACATTCCAGAAAGATAAGGTATTAAAGGTATGAATTTTTAAGATCAGAAAAAAAAGAAAAATATTTAAAATGACATGGTCTGGGCAAATGCAAATTATAAGTGGTAGAGCCCTCTCCTCACTAGAGAAAGAACACTGTTAAGTTTACACATTTTTTATTGTAAAAATTATTATATTCCTGATGGAGAAAAATTCTTAGGAAAATATCACATAATCTTTCTCTTATAGGAGCCTAGACTTAAGTACACATTGGGGTGTCAATAGTGGAGAACTAGCTGGATGAAAATGATAATTAGGAAAGTAAGGAAGCTAAAGAGTAGCTAAATTAATAGACACTGTAATAATCTAAATAAAAATAGGACAAATCTGTTAATAAATCTTTGGTGGCTACTAAAGGAAAAAACATTTTTCTTTTATTTTAAGCTTTGTCCTATAAGACTCTATATTAACTCTTTACAGCCTAAAGATCAGACTTTGCTTTTCTTTTAATTCACTTAACTTCCTTGTGGATGAAACAGAAACAGAAAACTATAAAATAGTTTCTGGAATAATGTCTTTGGAAATTTTTCTTTTATTTTATATCTCATAAAGGCAGTGTTCTGATTTGTGGGCAGCGAGATGTAGCACAGATTCTCAACACTGATAAGCTTTTGAGGGTGTTGTGAATTAAATTCAGGGCCTCATTGATTCTAGACAAGCACTCTACCACTAACCTTTCCATGTGGGTTTAGAATGTGCAGCAAATTTCTCCCAATAGATTTTTTTATCAATAAATTTATGGTAAGATGATCTTGCAAAATAAAGAACAAGTTCAATGACAACAGAGGAAGGTGCCAAAGCTTCCCCAGTTAGAAATATTTTTAAAGGACAAAAAGAATAAGAATATTATTGAACTAAAATAGCAACAATAGAAACTTCCAAGATTCCTTCATTCCCTTGTGCATTATTAATTCCTGTTGAATGTAGTTTTCCTGGAGAATTCATTGTGATGTGCTAATTTGAAGGTCCAGACACAGCAGTGGAGCATCCATGATACAGTCCAGGAAGCCCTTGAACAGAAGCTGAAATGTTGGTATGTTGTCAGAGCACATCTGTGCTCTGGGACAGCAAACACGAAGCTCACGTTGACTCTAAATGTATGTTAATTCTGAAGTACAGATCTAAATTATGAGAGTTATGAGGAAAATGATGATTGGGAGCTGATAGTGCAGTTTCACTAGGAATTTTTTCACTAGATATTTTTTCGTGAAAGTTCTAAAAATGTATAAAATTAACAGGAATTATGTGAGTGCCTCAGCAGGCTCACACTGAAATACCGTAAGAGAAATCAATTTAATATCGGTGAATTTTGGCCAACCTATCCATTGTTCACATTCAATTTTGGATCACTTTAACTCCTTACTGAACATGATCCATTCCTTTAATGATGGTTTTTGTGAAGTTCACTGTCAGTCATGTGAGAAAATTATGTTGCATAGACTTTTCTATTCCCTTCAAACTAAACAATTGCATTGCCTATGCAGTGAATACCGGGCAGGTTTTCAGTTCCATCTAGTGGTAGAAAATCAACTATCATTTTCTACATTATCTCTGCTACTTGTTAAGTCTTAGAACTCAGATTTCAGCTTTGTTGTCTGATAATGTAAACAGCTAAAAATCCGGCTATGAAGTAGAAGGAAATGCATAAACACTGTCTAGTATAATGAGCTGTTGGATCCTGCTTTGTTACATTTTGTGTAGATGCCTCCCCCCTCCCTATTCTAGAGAGAACACTATACATGCAGACAAGCAACACTGCAAACTAGTGCTATGTAACACTATTCCTATTCCCCAGTCACCTCAGATAGGAAACTGGGGATAGAACAAAGAAAGAATGCCACCTAAGTCCAATTTGCTTAAAAAAATAACTTTTTTTGGAGTTATAGAATTGTGTGAGGGCTTATTTATAGAAGGAGAAATGTCTCAGAGACGGCTGTGTTACCCAAAGCCCTGAAGCAGGGGTGACAGCTCACAACAACTGCCACCACAGACTCTCCAGAACAGACTGCACGAAGCTCAGTAGGCTACAGTGTGTGGTTTAAGTGCCATATTTGGCCGAGTTTTCTCCAGGATATGGGCTTTCTTTATGGCTTGGCTGATCTGAGAGTATTTAGTCTCTGAACAGTTATTACTGTTTATTACATATACTGAGGGGCAGGAGGCAATCCTGACTCTGGTCAGCTTCAGGGACTCCTGGCAACCTTTGGGTTGTTCACTTCCTGTCTCAATGGGATTTCTTCAACATGAAATTCCATCCTGCTTCCCTCTAAGATGAAGGTTTATCTCTGAGGAACTTGCCAGAAAACAACCAGAACGTGCCCCACTCAGCTCACATATGATAATTCTGAATAAAATACCATTTGTCATGAGCATTTTACATAACAATGATCAAAATGTGGATACTTGTTGAATGGTGGTAGTAAAGTAAAAGTTGCAATATTTATCATATTTTTACTTTTAAATAGAGTAAAAATCTCATATGACTGCAAGTTAATGTAGCTCAAATGTGTCCAAAGAAAATTATCTTTTATATAAAGTAACTTTGTGAGCCTGCTATTGTGCATCTTGTGTTTAAGTATCTAATTTATGGGCAAATTGAACAGAGCTTGCTAGAAAAAGTGATATTACTGTCATATTTATTTAAAATAAAATTAGTATTGTAAAAGAGGTAGATCCTCATGACAACATTTTCCAACTTTGAACTTAATGTTCCATGCGCAACGATTGCTCATAGATTTCCTCAATATCACAACATCCACTATATATATATATATATATATATATATATATATATATATATACATGCCTAGGTTAAAATGATTGTTAATTTGTTAATATAAACTAAACAACAATAAGAAACTGTAAGTTGCGATGGCTGGCTCTTTGACCCTCCCCCATACACGCCAGGGAGTAACAGCCTGGCTAGATCCCAGGGGAGGACATTGCAGCCAGCCCTGAGGAGACAAGATGAACTGGGGTTGGGTGGAAGGGGAGGAGGTCCTCCCCCACCAGTGGACTTTGAGGGGGGCGGGGAGGAGATGACGGAGGGATGGGGAGAGTGGGAGGGAATGAGGGAGAGGGCTACGCCTGGGATGCAAAGTACCTAACCTGTGATTAATATAAAAATAAATAAATTACATTTAAAAGAAAAAAAAGAAACTGTGAGTTGAATGAGGTTTTAGTCTTTTTTAAATGTGAATATGTTGAATAATTTAGTACAGTTTTGACAGAGACAAGGATGCTATATTAAAAGACTTAAAGATGTTATATTTGAAACAGGAAACTCCATTGAACTATTGATATTTCCACATGAAAAGATTTGGTGATGAGAAAAAAATTAAGAATCAAAATGAAATTAGGTTCTTTTACTGTGTTTACATTATCTGAATTGTGTGTGTGTGTTTAGTTAATGCACTCTTAAATGTATAAACACAGCAAATTCAGTCCATACAAAACACTTATTTTATCTATTATTTCAGAGTTGCTCTCTGAGTTTTGGTGAATCAATTTGAGAACTTTTCCCCCTGATGAAGACTATTTCTTTGGGACTCCTTAGTTGATTGTAGTTTGTTGTCCTGTAAGTTTCCACCCTTCCATGTTAACATGGAAAGTGTTAAAGGCCTTGGTCTTATCCTTGTTTAGGTCTGACTTATACATGTTGACCTAGACTACGTGGGGTTAGCTTCTTTGACATTTCTATCCATTAACAAGATATAGAGGAACAAGATATTTGCTATTAAACAGCACTTCTCCAAGTTTTAATCTCTACATTGTATCTGGATAAACTGATTATCACCTCTCTAGCTCAGACTCATATTCAAAAATTGTTTCATGCCGATGAGTATTACAAGTAAACTTTTCACTGAAAAATAAAAAAATACCAATAAATAGATCATGGACATATTCCCATTCAAAATATGGAGAAACAAAAAATCTAGAATTTCCAAAATGATCCTGTAAAATAACAGAGCATCTGGAGGCATCTCCATCTATAATCTCGAGCTGTACTATAGAGCAATAGTAATAAAAACTGCATGGTATTGGCATAGAAACAGAAAGGAGGATCAATGGAACCAAAGAGAAGACCCAGAAATAAACCCACACACCTCTGGATACTTGATTTTTGACAAAGAAGCCAAAACCATTCAATGGAAAAAAGACAGCATATTCAACAAATGGTGCTGGTCCAACTGGATGTCTATATGGAGAAAAATGAAAATAGATCCATATTTATCACCCTGCACAAAACTAAAGTCCAAGTGGATCAAAGACCCTGACATAAAACCAGACACAGTAAATTGGTTAGAATAAAAAGTGAGGAAGAGCCTAGAACTCATCGGTACAGGAGAGAACTTCCTGAAAAGAACACCAACAGCACAGGCTCTAAGAGTAACAATCAATAAATGGGACCTCATGAAACTGAAAATCCTCTGTAAAGCAAAAGATACTGTTATCAGAAGAAAACGACAGCCTACAGACTGGGAAAGGATCTTCACCAACCCTCTATCTGACAGAGGGCTTATATCCAGAATACATATAGAACTAAAGAAGTTAAAAAGCAACAAATCAAGCAATCCTATTTTTAAAAATGGGGTACAGAGCTAAACAGAGAATTCTCTGTAGAGGAATACAGAATGGCAGAGAAACACTTAAAGAAATGCTCAAGGTCCTTAGCCATCAGGGAGATGCAAATCAAAATGACCCTGAGATTTCACCTGACACCCATCAGGATGGCTAAGATCAAAAACTCAAGTGCAACACATGCTGGAAAGGTTGTGGAGAAAGGGGAACCCTCCTTCATTGCTGGTGAAAATATAAACTTGTACAACCACTTTGGAAATCAATGTGGCACTTTCTCAGACAATTAGGAATAGTGATTCCTCAACATCCAGCTATACCACTGCTAGGCATATATCCAAAAGATGCTCAAGTACACAACAAGGACATTTGCTCAACCATGTTTGTAGCAGCTTTATTCAAGCGGAACCTGCAAACAAACCAGATGTCCTTCAGTTGAGGAATGCATACAGAAATTGTGGTACATTTATACAATGGAATACTACTCAGTAATCAAAAACAAGGAAATCATGAAATTTGCAGGCTAATGGTGGTGGGACCTAGAAAAGATCATCCTGAGTGAGGTATCCCAGAAGCAGAAAGACACACATGGTATATACTCACTTATAAGTGGGCACTAGACCTATAAGATAGGATAAACATACTAAAATCTGTACACCTAAAGAAGATAAACAAGAGGACCTGAGGTAAGGTGATGAGTTCTCACTCAGAAATACAAATGAGATGGACATTGGAAATAGGTGAAAACAAAACAAAACAACAACAACAACAAAAAATCAGGACAAGAGAGGGGCAGGAAGGAGATGAGGGAGGGAGGGTGGGATTGGGAGGGAATGAGGGCAGGGCTACAGCTGGGATACAAAGTAAATAAACTGTAATTAATATAAAAATTAATAAATTAATTAAAAAATAAAAATGCTCTCAAAGAAAATTAAAATATTTAGGAATAAATCAAACCAAGGAGATTAAAGACCTCTACAATGAAAACTTTATATATCTGATTAAATGATATAAAGATGGAAAGCTATATCATGGAAAATGGAAAGCTATATCATGCTCATGAATTGCTAGAATTGATATTGTGAAAGTGACCATTCTCCTCAAATCCATTTACAGATTCCATGCGATTATCCACCTCACTTTTCACAGAAATAGGAAAAAAAAACCTAGACTTCATGTGGAATCACAAAACACCACAGAAATACAAATCAATACAAAGAAAAAATGTAATGTTGGAAGAATTACCATTAAGACCTCAGAAACATTATAGAGCCACTAAGAAAAACAAGAAGAAGAAGAAGAAGAAGAAGAAGAAGAAGAAGAAGAAGAAGAAGAAGAAGAAGTAGAAGAACAACAACAACAAGAAGAAAGGAAATACATTGACCAGGAGAATAAAGTTGAAGCATATATGGTGATCAAATACATACCAAAGAAAAGACACTATCTTCAAAAAATATAGAAGAATGATATTCACTCACCTATCACCTTACACAAAGAAAATAGAAATTTTAAAAGAACTTTCTCTGTGTTACATGGAAGTCACATATTGGGAACAAAGTAGTAATATGACATTATCTCTTTCTTTTGAAGGCCTTGCTATTAAGTAATACAATAGTACATTTTCCATTGTACTGTTGTGAAAGGAGAACTAAGTTTACGACTACAAGAACTAAGTTTATGGAGTAAATAATGATTGAACTGAAGGTTAGTAAGGAGGTGCCTTAGAACGAAAATGGAGTATTGTTATGAAACTTCTTAAGTGAAATATAGGATAATTGATTAGAAAAAAATACAGACTACTCTTGGCTAGAGTGGAGAGGAGAAAGCTCTGAACCCCCAAAGGTAATAGTGACTACACCTTCATAGACTTTTAAAGTAACAATTACAAAAAATGATTGAAGGCTTTACATTTTAACTTTTAAATCTTTAAAAGTCAACATAGTAGGTTTGCACTCATCTAATGGGATGCACTATTACAATTTAATTATCTATACTGAATTGCCAAATCATGTCAATTCACATTTCTATATTCCCATTATTATTTCCATGCATTGAGAAACCTATGTAGGGGACAATTGTGGAAGCAAAGCTTAGTTAGGATTAGTTTAGAAGTTTAAATATTGATGGAAAAAAGTAATAACCAGATGATGAGCTCAAGAAATCCTTTGGTGGTAGCCATCGTTACTAGCTGGGCGCAGAAAACGGCCTCCTTTGTCCTTGCTCTTCTTCAAATTGTTCTTAGCACAATGATAAGATGATTTGTGTGTGTGTGTGTGTCTGAAATGTAAGTCATACTTTTGTAAACATTTAAAATTCACAATTCGCAGTGGCTGCCATGTCATTCAAAGTAAATGTCACATCTGTTGAATGATGTTTCTACAAGAGCACTCTACTCAGTCAGCTGTCTCCTACTTCTCTTTCCCCCTCAACTCAAACAAATTTGCTTCTTTGCTGTTATTTAGACATACTTGGCATTCCTGTGTTTTGGGGAAATGCCTGTTGCTGCTGCTGTTGCTGTCTTGCATGGCTTTCTTCTAGACAGCAACAAGTAATCTTTCATCAAGATTTTCTTCAACCCCTGACCTCTCAGTACAGTGTTCCTACTTACATTGAAATTATCCTTCCAAAAATTTAGTTTCCTTTTCTCTTTATTTTTTTTCTCAAAACTTAGCTATCCATGTTTATTTTTAGTTGTCCCTGACTATAGCAACCATTTTGTTTATTACCATAAACGTTTTGCACATACATAATTTGTACACATAATGTGCACTATTTTGTGAGATTGTATATTGTTATTAGTACTTGGTATAATATCCACATCTGCTATTTCTTCTTTCTTTCTTTCTTTCTTTCTTTCTTTCTTTCTTTCTTTCTTTCTTTCTTTCTTTCTTTCTTTCTTTCTTTCTTTCTTTCTCTTCTTCTTCTTCTTCTTCTTCTTCTTCTTCTTCTTCTTCTTCTTCTTCTTCTTCTTCTTCTTCTTCTTCTTCTTCTTCTTCTCACATATATTATATTATATACTCTGGGGCCCGGGAACTCTGGGACCGAGGGGAGGGGAGCTGTTGCCTGAGAGCAGGCTTGTCCAAACCCTGGATATCTCATCCCTAGATTGGAAGGAGTAGGACCACTCCCCTTGTACCCCTGGGCTGCATGCTAACTATGCTTTGTCTTTTAGATTAAATCAAAGTCAATCCTTTTAAACATGTGTAGCATTATCTTTTCACTCAAAAGTCTTCAGGCCTGTCTCCCACCACATCTCTCATGCCCAACTTAAGAAGATAATAATAATTTAAAAAAGATCCTCTTCTGCATCCCTTATTATTTTCCCAGCTTTACAAACTGTGGGCCTTAGCCCCTGAGGGCTCCAATCCAATGTCCTCTGACAAATTCATGTCACCCACATTCCCCAGTTTGGCAGCCAAAAATATGTTGTCACTATCGACAATACTCTCCTTTCATAATGGTCTACAGCCAAAACAGGAGAAAGCTTGAAAGATTAATTCACCACATGCTCTCCATCTTTGCTGTCATGGACATTCCTCAATAGACAAGAACTGATAATGGCTCTGCTTTTAATAACTCCCAATGCAAAACATTCTGCTCACAGGAGACCATACCACAGGGATTCCTTAAAACCCCCACAGCCAAGGAATCATAGAAAGGACACATCAAACTCTAAAACCCAACTTAAAAAGAAAAACTGCCTATCCCCTAACATACAATTAGCAATGGCCTTGGCTACTCTAATCATAGTTAACATTTACAAAAATTCCTTACATCTTTCTATCTCCCTCTACTGGTATATCCCAGGAGTAATTCCTCCCACCCTTAGTACAATGGCAGGCATGATCACTTAGGCAGAATATGGACAGGACCCTTTCCTCTCGTAAACAGCAGAAGAGGTTATGTTTGTGTCTTTCTATAGGACCTGTCCAGGCTTATTGGTCCCACCTAGAAATGTCCAATATCATCCCACCAAACAAGAAGATGGCCCATGTCTAGCACAGGTCAAGGACTGAGGATGTGAAGGAGACACTACCCCCAAAGGGACAACAAGATCTCCTAAAAGGACATCCATGACCTAGTGGCTGCTGCCCAGGCCATGTGCTGTCCCCAGATATCTCTCTCTCCCATTCTCATGGCTGTATTTGTTGTTCTCCATTCTAACTCCACTACCTCCCAACCTTGCCTCCCTCAAATCTTCCCAATAACAACCACTTGCGATATTTTTAATAGTGAAACCTACTATAGACACAACAAAATTATGGGAACAAGTGATTGCCCTCCAAAAGGGTGTCCAGAACCTTTGGTCTGGCTCCCCTTGGACCCCTTTTTTCATCCAACTTAAAATAGCAAGTAAGCAATATTGTCAAAGTCACTTCTAACCAAGCCACTCCCAATGTAGAGGCTGATGACTATGATGATACCTTCCCTTTATAAACCAAAAAGAGGGAAATGTGGAGCCACGAAACTGGAGGATGGGGTGAAACAGAGCAAGAGTGTGGCTGAGGCATGTCCAAAATCTAGGAATCTCATCCTGAGATTGTCAGAAGTAGAACCTCTCCATCCTACCCAGAGCCTATATGCCCCAATGTACAGAGCCTTGTGCCCCCACACTTGCCCTCTTGAGGAGGTCAAATGGCCTGACAGCCAGGTTAAACTTCCTTTTCCCTTACAATGTACTGTCCAGCAGCACCTGGAATTCCTCCTTATTTCAATGAGGCAGCCTCAGCACCTTGCCCCCATCCGATGGTATACATTCGCCCTTATAGCCCCAATTCACCCCTCAATGTTTTATATACCTTTTTGTTTACCCCAGTTAAATGAGCTGTCTCATGAAGCTGTCTCTGAATAAGTGTGTTTCTCCTGTGTCCAACACTGCCTGGTGTCTCCATCCCCCGGCACTCCTGCCTTGCTGGGGGAAAGCACGTCCTGGCTGCCGTTTGTGTCTGCCTCCCCTCAGAGAAGAGCAGGCCTCCTAGGGACATCAACCAAACATGTCATAACAAGCTACAATAAGACCAGGCACATCAAAACAGGTTAAGCTACAATAAGACATCACATCAAGGCAGGATGAAGCCACCCAATTGGATGAAAGGTTCCAACAAGTAGGCAAAAGTTTTAGGGACTATCCCTGCTCCACTGTTACATTACCACAAGAACATCAAGCTGCTCAGCCATAACATATATACCCACGGCCTAGGTCAGACCCTTACAAGTTCCCTCATCTCTGGGAGTCCCCAGGAGTCCTTGTCAGTTGATTCTGTGGTTCTTTGTGTTCCCCTGGTGTCTCTCACTCCTCCAGCTTCTCCAATTCCTCCACAGGATTCCTTGCCTAATATATGACTATGGGACACTGCATCTGCCCCCATCAGTTGCTGGACGAAGTCTCTCTGGTCTCTTTGATGACAGTTATGCTAGGCTCCAGTACCAGAACACTGTGCAGGCAGGACAAGCTGTAGATCAAAGGTTTTAGGGCTGGGTTGGTCTCCCAATCCCTCCACTTGAGGTCTTCTTGTAGAAGACGACTGTTTCAGGCCCCATGTCCTTTGTTACTAGGAGACTTTGCTAGAGTTAACTCTCGTGAATTAAATGGCATTTCCGTTGAACTAGGTTTCTTCCTGGCCTCTGAAGTGCCACCCAATTCCAATCATTTCCCCCAGCACTTTCTTCTCCCCCACAACCCCATCCCTCCTGTTTCCACCCCACCCACCGTAACCCTCCCTCCCCCCAAAATCTATTCTAGTTCCCCTTTCCAGGCATGTTCTTGCTTACTGAGAGGAGAAATAAAGATATAAAGTAGCAAGATGAGAAGCACATGATGAAGAAAATTTGGGGGATCTGGTCTTGGCTGAGGTCATCACTTTCGCTCTTCAGTGCCATACTATTCAGCTTCTTAATTAGGTCTATGATTCTCTTGAAAGGGTTTTAGTACATCTGCAGGTGTCAAGCTGTGTTATAAGGTAAACTTAGTCTTATGACAGAAACAATGAAACAAGATCTACACATTGGACCTGTGTTTAGCTTTTCCACAGAAGGAAATCAAATGCCTGAGCTCACAGCCTGAGGAAAAACTTCTGACACTGGGTCTTATGAAACTTCTGTTATTCATCATAGTTACATGTTATATGTGATGCTAATCCTTTTTGTTTTTCACTGTTCAAGGTTTATTTGGTGTTTTTATTGGCATGACACTTGGGTAATTAGTTGCATCATCCATATACAGATCTTATTTTTTTACATAATATTGCCATCTACACTACAGACACACATACTATACAAAATAATATCCTATAGATCAGTTATGCAAAAGATATGCATGATGGACTTACACACTGAAGCCAGGTTATGGCTAATTGGGAACTCGCTGGCCTAGGTATGTCTGGTGAGGGTGCACAGCACAGTGATACAGCAGGCTCTCAGGATCATACACAACTGGTAATGTGTCTCAGGTACAGTGGACTGTCACACTAACCAAGGTACCACTACACAAGTACCGCTTAGCATCAAGGTAGAGCTGCAGGCACAGAGGTATTCCCCAGATCACCTGAACCCAACTGTACTAACCATAGCTCAGATGGAGGAGACAGTGTGTGGTCTACATAGAAACCCTGCCACAGCCTGGACAGTGAAGTACTAGAACATCGGGGAAACTTTAGAACTGTGGCTCTATCTGCATCCTCCAGAGCATGACTGCACTGTTCTTCAGGCAGACTTCCTCTTCAGGAGTCAGTCACCTTCACAACATCCGAGTTTCCATTTTGTCCCAGGACAAGGGGACACTGAGGAAGACATCATCTTTCATTCCATAGAGACCCTTAACCATGGTAGAAATGGGGTGCACCTGCCTAAAAGTCTTCATTATGCTCTCAGCCAAGTGTGCCACAGAGAGGCCAATGGCCCAAGACATAACCTTGTTTGATCACCTCATAGGCACTGCCTGTGAACCTCCGTCCACTGCCCCTTGTCTGCGTCTGTGCCCAGTTCGGGGGTCAGATTCTTCAGGGAGACACTGGCAGCATTCACACTGCTCCACAGGGGCACACTGGAGGGTCCACGCTCCCCTAGGACGCACACATGACAGCTTAGCTGGTGAACTCCCGGGCTTTCTCTCATCAAGTAAAGCAGATTGCAACTACTTCCAATGACTCAGTTTTTGGGAAAACCACTTTTTTCCAAGCTACGTAGGTCAAGGTGTCCACTGGGCAGAGTATACTTCACAATGTTGAGAAACATGAAGATGATCACATTTTGCTCGACCAAATTGAGTCAGCTCTCTGTCTCTTGCTGACAGGCACCCACTGTGATAATGACCAGCTTGGGGTTTGCAGTCACACTGTGGTCTTTGCTGGAAACAACTTTTGGTGTTCTAAGGAAAAGGCTTTTATGCTTAGAGATTCATCATCCCTTCCTTCATTTTGTCTTCCATGACATCAACAAGGACAATTCCTTCATTAAAATACTGATGGCACAAGTACATGCCAATAGCACCAACCCAAAAACTGTATTGCTCTGGGGGTTGCTCTTCCTTAAGAAAATTCACAATCACCTGGTACTTGAAGGTTGCCATATTGTAATTTGAACCTGTTGGGACCCCTAGTGCACGATGGGGGTTGTCAGGGGCACAGGAGGGTTGCCTGGGGTAGGTGAAAGTGGCCCTAGAGCTCTGTGATGCTAATCTTCTTTACTGTCATAACCTCTGTGCAACACCATCATTCTGAGCTCAACGTGCCATAAGGCTACCTTCCTCAATTGTGCTTACTGGTTCTTGACGTTGTGGATTGGCTGTCTGGCCACTGTCATTTACACCCATTCACTGTGTTTTCCTCTGTGTGTGTATGTGTGTGTGCTTGCCTTGCAGGGAAGGGCAGCAGTCGCCAGAACAATGGCAGAAGATGTACGGGAGGTGCTCAGGAAATGAAGTCTATCACATCGTTTTGGAAGAAAGTACATTTTTTGCTGAATATGAAGGGAAGAGTTTTACCTATGCTTCTTTCCATGCACACAAAAAGTATGTTTCTGTTTCCAGTGGAGAATTAACTCCTCCGCCAGTGAATCAAACCATTTAAACCATTTTTCAAAATGTTGCCCATATTGGTGCTCATGAATTTGATGTGTTTAGACTTTTTAACATAATTTTTGTTCCATTTTAACTATAAACTTTGCAGTTTCTACAAAAGTTTACCAGGAGGAAAATATGTTAGGAATATCTACTCTATCACTTCTTAGACCCTCATAACATCCTAACCCATTAAAAATTAATAACCATTCGACAATGAATCTTGTTACATAAATAAAATGTGAAGTATTGTTTAAATTTACAATAACAAAAATACTTGAAAAAATAAAAAAAACAAAAGGAAAAGGGAAAAAAACATATTTCCCCCTGTGAGTCAGAATCTCATGTAACTCAGGCTGTCCTCAAACTTACTATATGGACAAGTCTAATCTTGATTTCTGATTTTCAGCTTTCATTTCTGAAACAACACGTAATTATCCTAAAAAATATAAAGAAATAATTGTTTTACTATAGAGGTTCTACTGCCCAAAAGTTAAAACAAATGATAATGTATATATACTCCAATTTAGGCATAGAGACTTTTTCCTTTGCTTCTTAACTCAAGATTAAAAAATGTATATCAAAAATATCTATATTAAAAGATTTTAATGTAAGAAATTTGGGCACTTTAAAATAATATATTCCACTTATCTAATATAAAATATACTCAAATTTAATTGTTAATGATTCTAATTATACATGTTTTACTACTAACTAACTTTTAAACTTTGACTTACTCCATGTGGTTTTAAGACGAATTTAGGAAATTAGAACATTACCAAAGAGCAATAAGAAATATTTTAATACACTACTACTCTTAAAGTTTTAAACTACTCCTATTAAACATGTATGGGCATTGAGAAATATTTTAAATGTTTCTTTTTTTAATGTATGAAAGATGGTAGAAATGGTAAGCAAGAGCAATTAAAAAACATCACTTTCTTTTCACGTGACATTTTAAGAGTCTCCTTATGCCAATTGATTGTAAATATTTTGAAAAAGGTAAGAAGTACTTTTCATAGTTTTGACCTTAGCAGTTATCTTAAAAAAATAAAGCAGCATTGCCTCTATTGGATGACAGCAGACTAATATTTTGACTTACGTTTTTATAATTTTCATCTATAAACACTATAATGCTTATGACCAATTCAATTGATGCTTTTAAAAATTAGATTACTAAACGTTAGGATCCTCTCCTGCTTCTTAATTTTATTATTTGATGTTTTTATTTTGTTTTGTTTGATTAGACTTGACTAATTTTCTTACAAATGTAAGTACTTAAAAGAACAAAAGCCTAAGGACTTTTCCAAAATGTAATTCTTAAACTCTTATATTCTTCTTTTAAATTAAGGTTTGGTGTCTGCTTGATTGGTGTTAGGAGGGAGGATAATAAAAACATTTTGCTGAATCCAGGTCCTCGATACATTATGAATGCTTCAGACATATGTTTTTATATTAATATTACCAAAGAAGAAAATTCAGCATTTAAGAACCAAGACCAGCAGAGAAAAAGCAATTTGTCAAGGTCATTTTATCATGGGCCTTCCAGATTACCCGTCCACAGCATCATCGCCAGCATGGGTCAGTACAAACTCAAACTCACTGGAATTAACTGTAGTCTGTATTTTTTTTAAGATTATAAATACACATCTATTTTCTTAAAATATATAGTCAATTTCAAAACTTGCTTGTGTATACTATAATCTATCTATGATTTAGATAATACAAAAGAAAAATTATAAACTGTCTGAAATAAAAATGCAAGATTACCAAGAACTACTCAGTAATTACCTTCTGATCTTTATTATTGCTTTCCTTGTATTTTTTTATTGTTAATTATCCATACAATGATCGATTTGAATGATTTCCAGTGGGTTTTGTTTGTTGCTTGTTTTATTTTTGTTCAAAAATAATTCATTCCTTTTCCTCTCATCACTGACTTTGACATTTATGGCACAAAAAAGATGAAATAATATATATCCAGTTAAGATGAAACTCATTAAAATTTAGCACTAAACTACCTTCAAACTTATAAGTATATGGTTCCTTGTCATAAGGAATGTATGCAATTCCTTTAGGTAATTCTATTTTCTTCATTGCTCAGAGAGTCCTTTTTGGATATTTCATTTGAACTTTATATATCCTTTTTATTCTTAACTTCAGCCAATCAGAGGCTGCTATTTCTACACCCTGTCATACATACCCAATGCAATGTGTGTACATATGCTATTGATCTTCATGATTTCACACCTCTACAAGTTTCTCAAGACAGTTGGCTTCCAATATGATTTCAAACCACATGCCCTTCCTGTCAGTCTTAATGCCAGTCTGCAGTCATAACTGAATTCAATTTTCAGTGGGTTCAAACCATGCTGTGGTTAAGACTGATTACAGAATATCACAAAATAGTCACTAATTAAATATGTGGAATAAATACAATTAGCATTGATATTAATTGTAACAACATCTATTTGAAAGTAAAGGATGGGGAGTTATAAGATTGATATATGAATTAAATGCTTGTCATGCAAACATAAGGACTTGAGTTTTACCTCAAGAATCTACATGAAATGCTAAGCATGGTAGCACTCACTTGTAACCCCAGTTGTAAAGAGGCAGATACAAGCCTTGGAGTCACTGTCAGGACAGCTCCCCATTGTTGACCCTTAGCAAGGGAGAGACCCTGTGCCCAAAAGCAAGGTAGATGACTCCCGAGGAACAAAAAGTTTTATGTCTGGATTCCACACATATATTTATAGACTTGTTATGTGCACCCACATACATTGTACACTGATATACACACATATGCACACATCTTTAAACACCTGCACACACACACACCAAAAGAAAAAGAGAAGAAAATAAAAGTCCACAGTAAGGTGGCAGACATACCTTAGTAACCCCAAAGACGTCAGAGATTAAGTTGTAGGAGGCTTATTGATCTATATTTTGAAAAGTCCAATAAGACAACAATAGTGTTATGTGAAATCTGTTACTATCATCCCAAACTTATACACTTAAACCCTATGGGATATAACATTATTTTTAAATCTATTTTTTAAGAAGTCAAGTTAAAATAGAGTAATGAGGATTATCATTATTTCTATGTGGCTAGTGAACTGACAGGAAGAAGAAATACAACATAAATACACATAAACACACATCTAGGAAATTGATGTGAAAAGATAATGGAGAAGATATTATTCATCAAACCAGGAATGACAACAGATTCATCCCTCACCACCATCCTAAGGGGGAAAATCACAACAATGTGAAGACTTCTGAAACTTTCTCCTTCAGGACTATGAGAAATAATTAGTCTCTGTCATGGCATCTCATTTGCTCCACATTGATATGGAAGCTTTAGCAAACTATTATGAATATTATGAATATTATGAAATTTATCCTGAGAAATAGATTACAACTAAGCTGATGAGCAATTGAACTAATGATATACAATAGATTCCATACTCTGAAGACCTACCTATGATCTGAAAATGGATGTTCACAGAAGATATAGAAAATGGCCAGTGACAAAAATAAAGAATTATTTCCACCTCCAAAACATAGGTAACCTCTTTGTGTCAGAGGGAAAGATCTCAGGAAGAACTAAGCATTTGTAAGAGAAAAAGATGCTGCAAGAAAAGTCTTGTTCTTGCAGCTCTAACCACTGGTTTAGATCTTTCTGCTGTTTATAAATTTCTTATGCTTATTTTTAGGGCCCAGACTATTGTCAGATATCAGTATTGGCAGGATAACTGAAAATAGAGCAAATGAAGCAGCCATATATCCATGGTTTTGTTGGTGTGTTGCCTGTGTTTAGCAAAGACAACAACTACGTATTTAGGTATTTGGAGTGATACACAGTCAGATATAGTGACAAGGAGGTTATATAAATATCCAGTGTGAGAAAGGATTTATCACACACTGATGGGATAGTTTTACATGAGGAGAGATGTTTGTATTAAAAAAAAATAAGAAAAGAAGAATTAGATAAGTGTGTGTCTGGAGATGTCTCAATTTGCTTTTGATGAGACTTGAAAAGAAACTGACATGCTGGATTTTCTTTTTGTTCTGAAGTACTAGAAGACTGCAAGGTTGTCTATAGGGGTAAATGTAGTAGATGTTCACTCAAGTCCACAACTTTAAGATAACAGCATGCTAGATTTATCTTACATCAATAAATCAATTTTTATAAAATTTACATCCATTATCTATTTGATTATTTTTTTCACTCCTCCTAGAAAACCTCACTCCTGTCCTAAAAGGACAGAGTTGTCCTGTGAGGTGCGTTCTAGTACCCATGATTATTCTCTTTACTCATACATCAAATGAATGAGTGCTGGCACGCACGAAAGGACCTTCCAGTTGACCAAACCTTTTAAGGGCTTCACTGCCTTTCCACACTTGGATCCAAGCTCTCATCTATAACAAAATTTTTTTTTGAATCAGGGTCTCATTCAGTATGTTTGACTGGCTTGAAACCCACTAGGTAAATCAGGCACCCCTTGAACTCATATGGATCAATCTGCCTCTGCCTCCTGAGTACTAGAATTAAAGGTGTGTGCCACTGTGCCTGACTGACTCCATATGTAAGTTATGAAATATATTTGTCCAGTGAAATATTTAACCAAAAGAGGATCAAATTGCATTGAGAACTTGAAATAGAGTAGACAGACAGAAAGACAGACAGACACACACACATGATAATGTATTGCATTTTAATAGCTTTTAAGTCATTATGTCACAGGTAATAAAAATGTGCTAATGGATTCTCATGTTTGGTTGTGTTAGGTACTGTGGCTATAGACTTGCAAGACACAAGCTGTAGAGCATCAAGTGGCCCCACCCTGGCCCTTCCTTCAGAGGGAGGGAAAGAACTAAGAAGACCTAGCATTGCACCTGTTTTAGAGGTTGCAGATACATCATCGATTCAAACATGTGATCTTCTAAGTGATCAATCAGAAGATGAAACTACACCAGATGAAGAAACTTCTTCAAATTTAGAGTAGGTTTGACTTTCTGAGTTGCTTTTGGCTCACATCTTTTAATTTTAATTTTTTGAGAATATCATACATGGCTACTATATTTACATCATTATCATCCCCATTTACCCTCCAACTAATCCCATGTACCCCCAACTCCCTTTCAAAGTCATGTTCTCCTTATCAACAATTATTTTTACATGTGCAAACATGTACATATAAAACATCCTATTGAGTCTATATAATGCTGCTTATTGATGCATAATAAACACTTGGTATTGGATAACCTAGCAGGTGGCTCATCTTTGACAAAGAGTCAAACTCACACTGATAATTGCCTGTAGTTCTTCATGTAGGGGTGGCTTAAGTCTTCCAGAACCTAGCAATTATGGAAGGATATGATATTTTTCTTTTCCTTCTGGGTAACCTAGAATATCATTCCATAGTTCTACTAAAACACTCTTCTACTAAGCACTTTTTAAAGCACAGAGTACTATTAAACATCAATGTTCTGCCTTCAGCATAAACTTTCAGTCCCACTTTTTCTCTATTATCTTTATACTTAAAGAAAAAATATAATTATTTCTGTGTAATCTAAAATGCATTTTCAAAGTTGTATTTTATTTTACTATACTGCAATACCTTTAATTCATTTTATAAGCATTCAAATTGAGGTTTTCATCAATTGCTTTACTCACTGTTGCAACAAAAATCAAAAGCAATCTAAGGACAGAAGGTTTCATTTTGGATCACAGTTTGAGAGGGAAGTCATAGTGGCATGAAATGACTGGCCATATTGTACACTCAGAAGGTGGAGATGGGGTGGAATAGTGGTACCCAGCCTACTTTCTTCTTATTAAGTCTGTGATCCAAATCCCTGAGATGATACCCAAATGTGTGCTGAGTCTTTCCACATCAGTTAGACTTATGTGAAAGCATCCTCACCTAGAAGTATATTTTGCAAGTGATTCTAAAGCCTGTCAACTTGACAAGCAGGGTTAATGTTCATGAAGTTCAACAGTTTATCTAATTACATAGTCAGACTTCTCCACTAAGTGATTTTGCATTTCAACCTTTAGCATTCATTTTTTTGGAAGCTAGCAATAGAAAGACATACATATTCTTCCTTTAGTAAGATTCCATTCTCTTTCAGTACCTACCTGTGTAGCAGTCATCACATTTAAGCTTATCAAGATATTTACATATGATATTTTCCACATGTGCTGGCATAAGAAAGCTGAAAGAACAGTAGTCCACAATATTGACCTTGCTATCTCAAAGATTTCTTTGTCATCCTAGTTTCATCTTATAATACTTGTTTACAAATAAGCAATCTGACTACAATTTTCCTGTTTAAATCATGTATGAATGCCCCCTAATTGCATTCTATAATTATGGAGAAACGTATTACTGCTCTGTTTTTTTGCTCAGCAACCAATGACATTAGACATTACAAATCCTGTTCCTGGGACTAGTAGAGTCAGCACAGTCATTGCCGATCATGTCTCATAATAATTTTCATATAAATTCATTTAATGCTTTATTAAACTGAAACTGAGCTGTCATTGAAACTCAGAAAAATCACTTTAAATCCATCCACAATTGTTATTTGTTTCAGAAAATGTCAAGGTACTTGTAGAAAAAATCCTGTCTCAAAATATTCTGTGGCCCAAATACTCAAGCGTATTTGTAGAATACAGCAGCAGACTGGGCAAACATCCTTGTAGGAAGTGATGTTTTGAAGTGTGAATGAGATTCTGTATTTTGTTTTTAAGATTTCTAAAGTATGGAGAGGTAGAAATATTTTTTTACTAGAAAAATTAAATTAATGTTAAGGTAGAGGTGATGGTTGTCAGCCATTTATAAAATTTATAAAATTTACTTAGTTTTTCCTCCCAACCAACAGTGTCTAGAAAATAGTTTCAACAAGTTCTTCATTTCATGGTGTTGCAAGAAAAGTTAGCAATACCCAAGAGCTTCCCTTTTGGATGAGAAAATATTGCTTTGAGTAATTTCCTTTTATTTGCTCATTAACATTTATGCTTCTGCCTTTTAGAAGCTCCATGTTCCAAACGTATGTAGCCAAAATGTGCAGGTTTTTAAAAGTCAGTAAACAAACTAAATGCCTTTTATAATATTTTAAGAACACTTCCAGGAAAAATCCTGCTTTTGACTAATTAAGTAATTTGTTCTTTAGTTATCTGTGCATGGCTAACAAATGTTCATACAGCCCAAAACTATACAGTATGCTTTAAATAAATAACTTATACCTTACTATTTGTTATGGATACATGTTGATGACTCCAAGGATGAGGGTTGGGAAATATTTTCTGGAGAAAACGACAAAGACATATTTATGGTTCTTACGGTTCTCACTCATTCCTCTAACTGAATCAAACACAAATTCCCCCTTACTCGGTTCAACATGAGTGTGAATATCTGTGTTTCATTGATGCTGCAGTCATGAATGGGGGAATCAAACTTCATATAATTTTACATGGCAGGAAATAGTTTCAACTAAGTAATAGAGTTCTCAAAACTTTATAGTGAGTCATATTTTATCATAATTTGCTTCACATTTCTTAAACAATGTGATTTGTAATAGTATGATGGAATAATGGAATAGCTAATCCTAATTTAATCATGCAGTAAATCTGGATCATAAATGAGGGTTCTGGCTTTCCATGACTACTCCGGGGATAACATCTTATATCCCTTTTCAGGTATGCCAAAGGCTACCCACCTTACTCACCATACATAGGAAGTTCGCCAACTTTTTGTCACCTACTTCAAGAAAAAGTGCCCTTTTGCTGCTTAAGATTAGACAAGGTAATGCTTTCCTATTGATGTTATAATCTGTAATAATAAAATGATAGCATACACTACTGCACATATTTAATAATTTTGTACTATCTGACTATAATGCATTGAAAGGATGTTATTTAGCATATAAACTTGATTATGTAAAGTGGTCAGTTTTACTTTTTGTCCTCACTAAAAACCACACAAATGCTTTCTCCTTCTATTTATTTAGTTAATCAGTCAGTTATGTGTTTAAAAGGGAAGATAGAAGCCCAAGGCTCTTAAAACACTTTTTGGTTATTGGTTCATTACCGTTTGTAGCATATGCAGTCTATGTTTTAATAAACAACCTCTTGACTAAGTGAGACATGTGCATTTATGACTAGGCTGAAGCTGAACGAGGTGTCTTGTCTCATATCTTCTTCCCATGTTATTTTATGCAGTTCTCTTTTTCTTCCTGAATTGGCTCGAAACAGAACAGTCTGAGAATGTGAATATTTTTGCCTTTTTCTTAGATTTTTATCTATCTGAGGAAGGAGGAAACAAGTTAAAGTGAAGCTTTATACACTCTGAAGGGATTTAAGTGTGCCTTGCATCCTAAACATGCATTTCTTCTTTTCCTCTTTATTTGAGTTAAAATTATCATGCTACCACGCTTTCACAGCCTACATAACTTGAGAAAATCAAGAATAAAGTATACTTCTCCTATCTGTAAAATGAACATGATTTTTAAATTAATTAATTTATTTATTCACTTTACATCTGGATCATAGCCCCTTTCCTCTTCTCCTCCCTGTTACTCCTTCTTACCCCCTTTCCAATTCTTTGGAAAAGAGGACACCCTCAACCAAACCACCTCAGCTCATAATGTCCCACCATGACTGAGCAAGTCCTCTTTCCCTGTGGCCTGGAGAGGCAGCCTCTCCAGGGAGAGTGATCAGAAAGCAGGCAACAGAGTACATGTCAGAGACAGCCTCTGAGCCCCTTACTAAGAAACCAACATGAAGCCTGAATTGCCCATCTCCTGCATGTGTGTAGGGGGCCTAAGTCCAGTCTATGCTTGGTCCTCGGTTGGTGCTTCAGTCTCTGGAAACCCCTCCGGTCCCTGGTTAGTTGGCTATGTTGGTCTTCTTGTGCAGCTCCTGGCACCTCCAGGTCTTTCCAGCCTTCCTCTCATTTTTCCACAAGACTTCCTATGCTTCACCCAGTATTTGGCTGAGTCTCAGCATCTGTTTCGATCACTGCTTGGTGGAGCCTCTCAGAGAACGGCTATGTTAGGCTCCTGGTTTTGAGCATAGTAGAATATTATTAGAGTGTCAGAGGTTTGCTCTTCCTGATGGGGTGGGTCACAGTTTGGATGAGACATCAGTTGGACATTCCCTCAATCTCTGCTTTTTATTTCTGCACATCTTGATGCTATGAATTCTGTAGAAGGCATTGTTTGTTTAACTTAAGGCAGCTGATTACTGAGTTGATTACTGGGTTTCCCTTCATTTTGATAATATTCTTGTTGTTTTCTTTGTTACAAATGTTGTCTGCTGCTGCTCTTGAATGAGAATGAAAGAATGGATGAAATTAATGCAAAGAAAGAATGAATGAAAGCTTGGAGGAAAGCTTTACCTCTCTGAAGTTGGCCAGTCCAACTTTTTCTTGCTCAAGTATTCCATGTCCTTTCATTGACATCGGGAATTCAATTTCTCAAGTACTTATTTTGGTGGGTTACTTTTTTTTTAACTTTTATTTTTAAAGCAGTTGATATTGATATTCTGGTTGCTTAATTAACATACATTAAGTTTCAGTGTTAATCACCTGCATTGATTCTTTCTTTTTAAAAAAAATAATTTATTTATTTTTATATTAAGCACAGTTTATGTACTTTGTTTCCCAGCCATAACCCCCTCCTTCATTCCCTCCCACTCTCCCAATCCCTTCTTCATCTTCTCCCTGACCCCCCTTTCCAAGTCCACTGATAGGGGAGGGCCACCCCCCCATTCCATCTGACCCTAGCTTATCATGTCTCTTCAGGGCTGGCTGCAATGTCCTCTTCTGGGATCTAGCTGCTTCTCCCTCGGGGGTGGGGGGAGGGTAGAAGAGCCAGCCATTGAGTTCATGACAGAAATAGTCCCTGTTCCTCTTACTAGGGTACCCAGTTGGATACTGAGCTACCATAGGCCACATTGGAGCAGGGGTTCTAGGTTATGTCCACACATGGTCTTTGGTTGGAGAAACAGTCTCATAGAAGACCCTTGTGCCCTGATCTATTTCGTTTTGTGGAGCTCATGTCCTTGCCAAGTCTTACTAATTCCCCCTTTTTTCATATGATTCCCTGTACTCTGCCGAAAGCTTGGTTGTGAGTCTTAATATCTTTAGCTACATTTTTATAAGCCATGTTCTTTTTTCAGTTATAGTACTTTTGCTGTTTTCCTTAAAGAAGATTCTTCACATAAGATATATATTTAAGAACCATGATTCCTGGACTCATTTCTAAAGCACTCACTTCTTTAAGAAAGAAAATAGTTTGGTTGGGGGGAAAGCAGGAAACCAAGAGAGTCAAACTGAATCATCTTGAAACAACTAATCTAGTTGTCACTGTAAGGCTCAGCTCTCTGAGAAGTGCATTATGGGGACAGTTGAGGACTTTTAAAAGCAGTTTGTTAACATCCTTTTCCTACACTAATAAAAAAAAATTAGGCAGTTTTATCAATTCATGGCTATAGAAGAGTTTATTAGTTATTCCGTAAACATTGGAATGGTATGATAGGATCTGCTCTGAAAAATTGATGTTTACTTTGGGCTTATGGGATGACATTAATTAGTTCGATCCACTGTGTCATTAAATATGTGAATTGGTATGAAATTGTCTTTCTGTCCCAGGGTTAGCTGACTCTTCTGATCAAGGTTTCTCAAAACTACTTTCACATTGTATCCTTGGATTTTCTTAATAACTGTGTCCTTTCTCTGTCTTCATAAACCATGTAGTTTTCTCACCTTGTGATATTTCATGGATGGTGAAGTTCAAATTGCTCTAAACGTTAGCCCGTAAGCATTCTCCAACCCCCTTGAAAGTGTTCTTATTTCCTTATATGGGCTTTTATGGCTGTAGACTTTGGATATCAGAACTAAAAATACTCCACCCTACATCCTACAAAGACTTTTGCCCCTGTTCTTTGCTGTTCTCTTTCTTTAGATACTTTTCTTCTACTTTTCTGGATCATTTTTCCTACTGCCTCCCTTTCAGCTTTTGGAAGTTCTGCAAATGAGATTTAGTGATTGTGATTTATTTTTTTCCCATTGTGTTTTCCTTTGGACTCCTTTTACCTTTATCCTAGAAGGATGGTTTTCTTGGTTTCCAGTTCCACAACCATTTCTGTCTTCAATGCTTCTGTTCTGATTACTGTAAATATCTATCATTCTTATTGTTATTGATTATAGCTAGTCACTTTTTTTCTATGGCTGATTGGGGTCCTGTGGTCTTGGCTGCTCTATGCTTTCACAATAATGTGTATGACTATGCAATTATGTTTACTCAAATTAGGATCCAGTGACTTTTCTGAGGCTTTGTGGCTTGGCCAGGTCAAGAAAATCCTCAACCCATATTTAGTTGAATAGGTTCCTTTCTAATTGTGACTTCTGTTTTAGCTTCTAGCCTTTTAATTTTGTCCTGTGCTTTGCATTGGTGATAATATTTTCATCTCTGATCTGCAGTTGATTCCTTCAGATGTATTAAATCTGTTCTTTTTTTTAAGTATTCGAAATTGAACTTGGTGTTCCAAACCCACTCAGTACTTTACCACTGACCTATATCTCAGCCCTGAATTAACTCTTGGGTTACATTGCTCAATTTGAGAGGATGTATAGAAATAAATATAGTATGTTTAAACAGCTGCCTTGGATATCAAATAGGATTTTGTTAATTCTTAAGTATTTCCACTTATTTCTTCAAACATTTTGAACATTATTTTCTGAATCTAGTAACAGCAAAATCTGTAGTCTTTGTAAAGTCTAATTGTTTTTATCATTTTTATTCTCATGTTGTGCTTCATTTCACCATTTTAAAAATAATTTAATTGAGGAATAATAGCACAGGGTGTTTCATAGGTAATTAATACATAGAGAACTAACTAAAATCAACCCAGGTAAATAATAAGAAGACATACAATGGTACAGAAAAAACTACTGCTGCTGTTAAGCATGTGGATAATTTAGCTTGAAAACTGTTTTGATATAATAATGTTAATTAGTTCATTCTGAGTCCAACCTCTCAGAGATAGCAACAGTTTTTCCAACAATTTTGTTCTCATTCAACCTCTGTGATGAGTTCATGTTAAGTGCTGTACTTTCTTCCTTGTGTATTGTTTTTATGCTTTGACCTGCTGTGCACTTAAGCAACTCAGTTTTCTTTTTTCTGTTTTACTTTTTTTTATTGCATCACTTTAAGTATCTAGGACTGGAATATCCCTGAGACTTCTTAATTATAGCATCAATATATTTTGGAGATGGAAGTCACATATCTATGCTATAACAAAACAGATACCATGTGGCTTCACAGCAACAACTCTAACTGGTGGAGCAACCAGTACAAACACAGTCTTCTTTCAGCATCGAGGTGTATTTTCACCACTCCTTTTAGTTATTCATCACACTTTTATTTCTTACAACAAGTTGGAGAACTGGGCAAATGTAAAGACAAATGTAATTATGTACCAATCTGTTAGAGAATTAGTTAGATAAATTTTATATAACCATAAATTATTTCACCAAAATTTAGCCGAGTATAAAAATGCAATTTCTTTGTATAATTTTTCTTTTCTAGAGTTGCCAGCATAACTACTTTGAGGATGCAAAAGCCTATGGATTCAAAAATAAACTAATTATTGTTGCAGCTGAAACAGCTGGAAATGGATTATATAATTTTATTGTACCTCTCAGGGCATATTATAGACCAAAGAAAGAATTAAACCCCATAGTTCTGCTATTGGATAACCCGTAAGTATATTTTAAGATACACAAAAAGACAGAGCTTTTAATTTTACTGCACATTAAAATAATTTACTGATTTTACTTTAAATCATTTACATTGTGGTCACAAGTCATTGGGAGAAGAGTATAGTCTATGATGCAAAATATTATTGATTATGATCATGCTTCATCAATACTAGTTAAATACCATTGGAGACTTTTATTTGAAATTAATATGCAAATGGTCATCTACTCATAGGACCAGTAGAAAAAAGCCACTGAAATATCTATTGCAAATTTCTTCAATTTAATTAACAAGCCTGGAAGACACCTGCCAAAGCTGGACAGTTTTGTTCTTTCGCTCTTTATCATCAGAGACACATTTATCAACCTACTTTTCTATGTTATACCATGGAATATCATTGTATGTTTTATTTATGCTAATGTTCATATACTGTAACAAATACAAATTATGCTGTACCGTATGCGTATGTCTGGAAAATTTTAAGTTGATGTATTTTGTTAACTATGGCTACCTAATTGTTTTGAAAATCCTACAGAAGTATACATAGGCTCCAGACTAAAATGGCCCAAACCATTTTATGTTAAAGTTACAGTGCCCTTCACTGTAACTGTGAATAAATTTGTTGTCATGAGTGCAGTGTTAGAAGTAGATTAAAACATACCCCCGTAGTGTGACATTCAAGGTACAGGATGGCCATAACAACAGAGGGATTGCCAAGTACACTGAATTCTGGATGTTCTCTGTGGGGGAAGCTGCAGAGTAGCTAAGCTGATACCACAGACACTTCAGTTAAAGAAGTTAAATGCCCAGTTTGGTCTGTTGGTCAATACCACCAACAGAATTTAAGAAGGACATTTCCAGACTGTCATAACGTATCCCCATTGTGAATGAGTAGATCAAACTGACTCAATTAAAGTCCCCAGTTATCGAGATAAAGAAGGAAGAACCTTCAAAAGAAGGTAGCGGGACTGTGTTCAAAGGACCCTCTGACAGTGCTCAGGCCAGACTGATCTGTCCTCTTCCTCAAATTATTTTAATATAAAATTTAGGATTCTGATTCATAACTTCTGCCTAACTCCCAAAAAAACATTAATTTTCTCGAAATTTAGGAGGGATTTTCTGCTTATGAAACAGAGGTATACTCCTCATTTTCGATCTTACGTCTTACCTACCTCTGTCATTTCTTGCAGTTTACTTCATTATCATATCAAACATGAACCATCCCATTCTGTTTGGTTTTGAATGAAAAGTAACTAACATTTCTGATTCCTAGAGGATTGGTTTGTTCGTTGAGATTGTATAGTCCTGTGATTCCTTATATAGTCTTAATTCCCGAATGTGGTTAATCACGTGGAACATCTGAAAGCTCTCCTTCTCTGGATTACTGACAGGCCACTCTTTCTCTGTAAGTGTGTATACGGCTTTTCAGTGATATCCTATCTGAATGAAGCCATAAAGATTAATTTAAAAATTTAGTGTTCTTTTTATTCCCATGGTTTATAATAGTACTGAATGTTGACAATTCAATACAAGTCATCATATTCAACACTTTAATTTTTATTTTACATCTTATATATTCATATTACACAGAAATCACAGCACCAGACAGATGTACATAAGGACTTTATTATCTAAATGCTTACATTTAATTTAAACATTTGAATACACTTTCATTTTATCAATGGTATGAAGCTGAGCTAAAAATGTAACACATCCAGGTAAAGTTCCCATGGTCAAGTCTAGGATGAAGGCCAGCTATGCAATAACTAGTTCATTGTTCTTCCCTCTGTATGATCATACCTAAATAATATATTTTATTACAAATAGATGAAAAATATGTACCGTTTGCAATTAGTTGTAAGGGGAACAACCCAGTTTGTCTTAACTTCCAATATTTATCCATTGAAAATATACCACCCTTAACAATTGCTGACACTTTGGATTATAAATGTCCACACGATGCCCTTGTTTGGTGATTCCTGTTGAGTATATTACTTAGATAACATGATTATTTTATTTTGTTATATACAGTATGGTTATTCCAATTTATTTACTAAGTTAGAAGGACATGATTTAAAAATATTTTTCTATGTATGTCTTAAAAGTTATGTCTAACATTTTTACTTTTCTTCAGTTCCTTTGATGAAGAATGAGTAATTTAAAACTGAACTCCAAAAACAATGTTCCTGGGAAGTTTATGCAATCCTTTTTCCCTTCTTTGAAGCAATGAGACACCTGTTACTGTGAAATTGTTTTCTCCTGCATTGTATTGTACACAGTTACAGAAAATGATGATTTTTCTCCTTAAGATATATCTAAACTCTAAGAACACTTCCAATCATATTCCTATATACTTCAGGGATTATTACTTAATTCTGAGAGTTTGACCATGTTTACATGAGCAGTGGCGACACTAATAACAAATGAATGATTATGAGACCAATTAATCAGAGAGAAAGATTAATTCCACATAATAAAAACAGAAGTGTCATGAATATGAAGTATTAAAGTGTGAAACCAGTTTATCCTTCTAACACATAATAGGGGAACTAGATGTTCAGAATATTGTTAAATAGACTTGCACATTTCAATGGTAATCAAGTGAAAGGCTGGCACACTGAAAACATCTTTCCTGTAGCACATCAGACCAACTCTGATCTTTCTACAGTTCATCAGAGTGGTGTCAGTTCTAATTGGTTCACCATCTGTTCTCCTTTGTGATGGTAGAATGATTTCAAATATTTTCATTGCTGTCTATACCTTAAAGGTCTTCTAGATGAAATTTTGCTGGAAGTCAAAGCTGGAACATATTGCCCAAAGTTAGACAAAGTGCCAGATCCATGCTGATGTTATTTGTTTTTATACTGATCATTCATTAAACCCATCAAACTCTTTGTATATAATATTTAAGCTTTTAAAAATAAATTTCTAAAATATATGATAAAGCAACCCCCTTATCCTATAGAAATATACACTTTTGTTTCAGACAGAATTGAGATGAGATCTAAGCTTAACCTCTAGAGCCGCCTGGATCATATTTATTCTCCTGACCTCATCTCTTTTTTCTTTAATTTGAAAATGGTAAGAAAATTTAAGTTCTTCTCCGACTTAGATATTATATGTAACATAGTAGCACAAGATCTGACATACAAGACAGCCTGGAAATGCTAGGTTTTCTTATCCTATTAAAAATGTAACATTGTTACTATTTCATTTAATTAAAGGTCTTATGTAACAACCCAGTGGATAAGAAAACAGAGCCTGGAGATGTAGTTCAGTGGGAGAGTGCTTGTCTAGCATGTGAGACACCCTAGATTAACTATACATTTAAAAAACAAACAAAAAAACTGTAGGTATTCCTGTTTTTGCCTGCTTGTGCCTAAAAAGGAGAGAAGGGAGGCTGGATCCCCTGGAACTGGAGTTATAGAGTTACTGGTGAGTGTTGGGGAGAGTTACCAGTTCTGTGAGCTGCCCAGTGGGTACTAGAAGTGCTGGGAGTCATCAGGTTCTCTGCTAGCGCAACCTGTGCTCTGAACTGCAGCGCCATCTCTCCAGTCCCTGATCAAACAATTAAAAGAATAAACAGACTACTTGAAAGTAGCTGTAAAATAATGGTGAAATAAACTTTGCTCGTAAAAGTATATTTTTCTCTTTTCTTGAAGTTTAAATAAAAATATTGTGCTTATTAATTTAATATGACAGAAAAGGTGAGCTTGAATTTTGCAAATCCATGAAATTTATGAACTGTCTGGCGATGTTGAGCCACTTGGTATTTTAATACATTTACAGTATTTTTGTGAGAGATTTACGAAGATTTGAGACTTTATATTTATAGCCTATGCTCTTATTAGACTCTCTAGGTAAAGCTGCAATTAAGAGATGTGCTGCATATTTATTTCTACTTAAGACTGGATGCTTTGTTTTTTTGACATTTTATTTTGGTATAACCATCTAATTTGCCTGCTTTGTTTTGCTGAGGTCTATGAATTTTTTCTGAGTTGCATCTACTTCCTTGACTTCATTGTCTCTTAGATAGAAAAAAACTAAAATATTTATTATATTTATATATATATAATATTTATACATACAAATTTGGCTTATACAAAATCATATTTTTATAAATAACATATTTATTTTTAGATGGTAAAATGTTTATGAAATTTACAGATGAATCACTTGATCTCTTTACTATGTTTTCTTAATTTGATTTCTAACAGAACAATTAGGCTTTTCTATTTGACAGCCGGAAAAATGCATACATTTTATTACGTTTTATTAATACTTTTATTCTAAACTTTTTCATTGTACTTTGAATGTGCATCATAAAAAGGGACATATTTGTAATGAATGTTTTATGTGTTTGTTTATTTTCACAGTAATGTTTATCAATATAAAGTTATGCTTGGCAATTCACACTGTCTCCCAATGAGTAGGAAAATTGTCCAAGTATGTGTTACTCAATTAGTAAGCAGCCTTGTGTCATAGCTGATGTTGTCAGCTCAGATAAGTGAACAGTTATAAAATGTATGAACGCAAAGTTGTCTGCTTCTTTATAACTCTAGTTTCTTTTAAACCCTAGAGGAGCCTTTTGTCTCATCAGGAGTGTATGTTTACAGAGGTTAGGGGATTTGATTATTCCTGAGATAGCTGAAATCACATAAATAGGAATAGTGCTATCTCTATTTAAAAGCAAATTCTAAGAATTTGGAAGATATCTTGCTCATTTTAAATATATGTTATAAATACATCATAATTAAAATTCATGAGCTTTCTTCAGAAAGGCATTGCTTTTTACAATTACAGTTTGTCATTTCTACCTCTCATAAATCTCTATCTTAAATCCTAGAAATATATATGTTAGGTTATTGTTTGAGAGCTTTAAATGTAGTTAAAGACTGCCAATAATATACACTCCGTAGATGCTTCAGATCTTGATAAAACTCATACCCACAAGTCATCTGAAGGAATGCATACTGATGTTATATGTAAAATAAACTAGAAATGACTATAAAAGGTGAATGTGATTTATGAATTAAATAATGCAGGATTTGCAAAACTGAATCATGGTAGATTAATACAATGTAATAGTACTGGTCCTTTCACTATTACAAATAAATTTAACACCCGAAAGAGTTTAGTCAAAATTTTAACAGTACCATAATTTGAAAATTTTTTAAAAATACTTTACTGCATTGAACTCTCCTTTTAAAGAGACAGGAGGGAAATAAACAGGAAGAAAATAGGAAAATAACTAATTCAACTGGGGATCAGCATCTGGGAAATTACAAGTGCCCCCGTTACCTTGACCTGGAAATTCCCTCCTCTCTTGTACTTGCCAAATTCCTACTTAATTTGTCAATACTCAACACCCAAAGTAAATACTGCCTCTCTGTAATATTCTCCAATTCTGGTTCCTGGGTGCAACCAGTAATTTTTTCTTTAGAATAAAACAGTACATTTTTGTGATTTTGTATATGCATTTAAAATTCTACATATCTTACAAGTTGATTGGTTCTTTTTTAAAATATAAGATAATACATTTCAAAGTTTACTGAATAATGTTTGGGTCGGTATATGCTGAGTGAATACATGCGTGAATTAAAGGCTATAAAGTGGATGTAACTTATTAAGTGATTTATAAGCAAGTTTGAAGTATATGGGTCTTTCCTTTGCTGTGCTTGGAAGTAAAGATTTCAGTTGTCATGAACAATTGTTCAATGATTTACCTTGGGTAAGAAAGTAAAGTTAAAGGTGGAATAGTGTCAGTGTAACTTTATGTAACACAGTTTTTCCATGCATAAATAGGCTATATACTTGACACATTGAGATGTGGAGTATGGGGTGATTATACCCATTTCTTAGACCAAGCATTCTTGATACTCAAGCCTGATGATTACTCTGGAGGCATTTGTAGTGCTTGAGGTCATCTGAGAGAATAAAAACCATTTGTTCTTCCATTGTCAAAGTCTCTTCTGCATTAGGTAACTGAACTAATCCATGATCATTAAGTCCTAACTAAGAGTAGCAATTCAGTATTTTTCAGAATTATGCCATAATATTTGATTTATAATTCTCAGTTCTTACTGTATCATGTGGTTCATAAGAGGTGCAAATGTATTCTTAAACAAAAGGGCAATGGAGGATGTATCTTGTTTTGGTTTTGGAAATGCAAACTAAATGAACTTGCTTCCCTTCCCTAGAAGTGCTGCCCCTGTTGTGACACTGTGTTTCATTTTGTAACCCATCTGCTACATAGGCCAGATATGCATTTTCTGGATGCAATCTGTTGGTTTCCAATGGTTTACTACATGGTGGGCTCTATTGACAAGTAGGTGACAATATCTATGGCACATGACTAGTGTAGTGTCCTGTGGTTTGTTGAGTGCTGTGTCTTGTTCCTGCATGATAAGTGTACTTTGTTGTGTTGTTACAGTAAATATGGTGACCCATGCATGCAGAACACACATCCTTGTGTTGTGTATCTCTTATCATACTACTAAGCAGCAATTCATTGCTAAATTGTAACACACCTTGCTGCATGTCAAATTGATCAGGAGCACACCATTTGCAAAGCTCTTTCAGGATTGTGGCTTTTGCAAAAGCAGCAATTTTTTGCAGTAATATTAGTGCTAAAATGACATCAAATAGTACCTTAAAATTCTCCGTTGCAATGCAGTGAGACCATTACCATAACTTCAAATGTAAATAGTAACAACATCTTGACAATCTATTTAAGCACATTTCAGAATTCATAATGATATAATTTGATAAATGAAAGACTATATAATGCAAGCAACTATGCAATGCATTAATATAAAATATAGATATACATAAAAATTTTTGTGACGCCATTAATCAGAAAAATAAATTATCACCAGATTGATAGCATGAAATATTGTAAAATATTTGTGACGATATAAAAAGAAGATAAGAGATTTAAATTCCCAAGAAAGAGATGAAAGAGGATTGACTAAGTGTAGACTAATAAGTATTGATGGTGGGTCACCATATCTACATGCACGTATATGTATTTGAAAGGGAATTGTATAGTGTCATGTATAGTTCTTAGCTAACATTTGAAATTTTCATGAAAATAAAACCCATATAAAGAAGAATACTTATTCACACTTGCAAATTTCACATTTTAGTCCTTAGAAAAACTGAGTCATCAAAGGGTAAAAAAGGCATCTTTGGTTAGAGCAACCTTTAGAGTTTCACGCATACAGGTTTTCATTGGCTGCCATTGCCATCTGGTGGCTGAACTGTGTAAAGCAACAGTGTTTTGTTTTTTTTTTTTAAATTATCATTTATTACAATTTATTCAATTTGTATCCTGGCTGTGGCCCCCTCCTTCGTCTCCTCCCAATCCCATCCTCCCTCCTTCTTTCTCTATGCCCCTCCCCCAGTCCAGTGATAGGGGAGTTCCCTATCAGTTTTACTCCTATCAGTTTCTTTTTTTTTTTTTTTTAATACAAACTAGAGAGGAGAAAGAAAGACTAAGTTCAGCGTCTACTCATAAAAGCTAGAATGTTAATTAGAAAGATTAAAACCTGAGGGACATGTTTCACTAATGTCCAAATCATATGTAATGCTTCTAAATCATAGTGTAAAAAGTAATAATTCAAGGTCCTGAGTAACTGTAGCAGGAAACACTTTAACGATGAAATCAAGAGGTGTACACGAGAGCAAATATCTTCAAGAAACTTAAAACAAGCTCTATAAGTGAAATATTTGTCCAGCGTTAACTTCAGTTTTGCAAAATTACTTCTACTTTGACTCAGTACAACTGACTTCTTACAAGTTTATATTTCCGTTTATAAAATTATAGTAGAGATCTTGAATTAGAAAAAGTTTTGAAGGCTGAAATACAAGGAAAAAAGCTTGAAATTCCTAGGTGGCTAGAAGCGAGATCACTTTTTCATAATCGTATTCTCCAAGGGACCATATCGCCTTCTTTCCCTATGTAACATTTTTTCTGTGTTGCTGCCGCTTAAAAAGAGGAGTTGCACGTGCTGACAAGCATGTTCCTGCTGTTGCTTTCCAGTCCCTGCCTGATGCTTTCCAAAATATGTTTTAATCAATTCAAGATGAAGTATGATGAATCACCTACACAAAAAGGAGATCTAGAATACCACGGATTTAATCTTGAAGATCACTGTATTGATTGAATGTTATGATTCTGGCCTCTTTTCTCATGGGGAATTTGTTTAGGATGAAATGCTGTTTGTTCAGGTCAGCTATAAAATTTCTGTGACAGAAAAATTGCTCCAAATTCAAGTGCTTTTTTTCTCCTGGATTAATCCTAGAGTTCTTGGGCTGAGGCTGCTTCAATAGCCCTATGAGATACACAGCTATGCTGTCCCATCATGGGCTTTAGTGAGATGTCTTGGAGCCAACTTCAGTCAAGATTAGTAGTGACTGCACTTCTTTACATTTTATTTTTGTTAGTTTGAATTGGGATGTGTGGTCATTAACTGTTTTCCTTATCTGTTGTCACTGAACTGTGTAACTACTCTCTCCTAGGACTGGCTCAAGTTTAGTTTCCCTCCATTTTTATCCTGTTTTTCTGTTTTGTACAAAGCAAAGACAGTGAGAATACTAGTCACCCTGTTTCAGCCTTAATGGTAAATACCCTTTTCTTTAATGTACAGGGAAAATTTTGGTCAAAACATTTTACAAGGATAGGAGTAAAAACTGACCAAAATAGCTCACAACTACTTGTACCCAAGTTTTTCTAGTCACTTCATGCAGACAAGGAAACCTGGGCCACTAAATACCTTGCTCAAAATTTATTTTAGCTTTATGGTAGGATTTAACACTATCTATCTGTCTATCTATCTAATTATCTATCTATCTATCTATCTATCTATCTATCTATCTATCTATCTATCTTACTCTCTTTGTAATTTAGGAACAATCTGTAGTATAATATATCTTAAATAAATAAATATAGACATTTAAAAATACATATCACATTCTTTATATTTCTACACTAGCTTTACTATCTAAAATAATATAGTCATTGCCCCTCTTGTACTCTCACCAAAATAGCAAACATGAACCAATTGGAATGTTTTGTCCTTAAAGTAGTACATTAGCTATAAAAATGAATCACTGTCATACTTTCTGTTTAACTGTTTATGTAGTAAGTTTTACTAAACACAAACACCAAATATAGGTGCTTTAGAATGATTGGTGTCTGATGAATTCTGAATTTCATATTAGCATATCATATTGCATCAGTTATCATTAGTGCTCTCAGAGTTTATAAACACATCTATAAGGACAACATACATAAGCTTACCAATAAACAAATTTGGACACGGATTGCAGTATTGTAGTTTATTTAAAGCCCTTCTTTTTTTATTTCCTTGTGGATTTTTATCAAAGCCTAGATGATTTGCTCAGGTGTGGAGTGACCTTTGCTGCCAACATGGTGGTTGTGGACAAAGAGAGCACGATGAGTGCAGAGGAAGACTACATGGCAGACGCCAAAACGATTGTGAATGTGCAGACCCTTTTCAGGTACGTGTCTGGATCCTTGCCTGTGATCATTTACACTGTGTTTTCCATATGTAAAGTATTTGTTTCTACTTGTGTATTTGGAGTGGCCATGTGACATGAAAGCTGGCCTTAGGTCATTCATTTATTAATCTTATCATGAAGTAAATACTTATTTAGTACACAATGTGACTGATACTGAATAAAATTAATAACTGTTCTCTTAAAATAATGATATATCTATTTTCCATAGCTTTATAATAAATACTAAAAACATGCACTGTGACTATCTATGCCAGACTGTATTCTGATTTGTATTTTTTTCCTGGCAGTGTCCAAAGACTTGCCTGTATCTAGGACTGCAAGACTGTCAGGCAGTAACCTGTTCAGGTTAGGAATGAAATTACAACCTTACTTTCAATCTTTCCAAGTCTATCATAAAACTTGTTCAAATATAAACCTCCGTTTTGGTGATCATTGGGTATGGACAGGCAGACCTGTCCAGAGAAAGGTTTCCCTGTGAGAAGTAGAGTATGAAACACCAATAAACCATAAATCTGTATCACTTGGGATGCTTCTCTCTAGAATCACTTCAATGCTTCAGTACCGAAACAGTTTATAGAAGCTCAACAGAAATGTGTTACATGCTGAATTGTTAAGTAATTCAAATATTCTCAACTCTTTCACCGTGGAAAATGTGACCTTATAAGGAACTTGTTTTTTAGAGAATAAAGGGAGGAATTAATTCAGTGACAGGGTTCACAGACAGTTAATAAAGATTCAAATATTTATATATATATTCCATACTTTGCAAAACTTTTCTCTGAACAGGTCTGTCTGTCCATACCCAATGATCACCAAAATGGAGGTTTATATTTGAACTAGTTTAATGAAAGACTTGAAAAGTTGGAGAATAAGGTTGCAATTTCAAAATAATGTGCTATTTTATCTATAGAGTAATGATTATTTTAATCAATATTTTCTAGTCTTTTAATGGATTATGCAATTCCAAGATTTTAATAAATCTTTATCGTATTGAATGCTTTCAATGTATTCATTACTAATTCCAAACTAACTGACCAGAATTATTTAGAGAAGATATATACTACTAGACAACTGACCACAAATCAGCTCTTCTTTGGATCTGGCTGATGGATAGATGAATGAATGAATGAATGAACGAACATTGGAAGATTCCTTAAAGAACAGTTTTATCCTTTTTTAAGGAGGTCTGAATCCTTCAAAAAAGAATTATAGCCAAATGGGAATTCTGAGAACAGGAGAAGTAGTCTTTTCCCGGAAAGAATATAGCAATTGGTCATGAAGTTCCAAGTGGACAGAAGTAAAATTACACATGTACAAGTAGCAGTATAGGGACTGAGCAGGTTGAGTTAATATATTGGGAATATTTCTATCATCAATTGAAAAAATCAAGGCCACTAATTTGAAAGAAAGCAGCAGAGGGTATGGGGAAAGATTTGGAAGCAGTGATGAGATGAAGGAAATGATATATTAATTCCCAAAACAAACAAAAAATTAACTGTGACCAAATAATTTAAAATGAATTTTTATTCTTTTTGATCCCTTAGAGACATAGTCATTATTTCAAAGAGTACATAAATATATTTTTCATGGAAAATATCTAAGTTTTATATTGACTTAAGAATTGATAAGTATGTTTGAAAAGCTCTCATTGTATTACATAATAAAAATATCTATAGCTTCCTACAATGTTATATATCTTTATACAAAAAAGACCATGTTTTATAAGCCTTAACACTTTCTTTCTGTAGTGTCAGTCACTTACCACTTCTTGGCTACTCTTTTGCTTTGCCCACAAGTTTTAGTTCCAAGTTTAATGTGCTTATTGCCAACCTGATTCTGCTGTAACACTTGGTGTTTCAACAATCATATATAAAAGTACTTTTCAATATCTTACCCTCACTCTTACAGTCATTGTCATGACCTTGAATTCTGACCAGTTTTGCCTTCCACATTCACATTTTCTTCACAAAGTCTGAATACTGTTATTAACTTTCTATCTTTTTTCTAATGTTCCTAAATCTTCATAGTCTTTTAATCACCCTCTACGATACCATCAACTGATTCACCTACCATTTTACTATCACTAGTTGAGCAAAGGGTCTTCTCTCTCTTTGCCCAGACTAAAATTCAGCCCTTCAGTTCATATGTAAACTTACAGATCCTCACTAAGTACCTGCCAACTTTTAGAGTAAAGTTGTTTCATACTTTTCCCTCCTATTAATTTATTTCCAATATGATGTGCTGAAGTCCATACTCTGGCATTCTCATACCTACCCTGAAAACATGATGATGAAAACCCCAATATCCATGATGTTGTTGGCAGATGTCCTATGCCTAACCCATGGATTGCAGGGACATCTGACAAATAAAACACAAGTTATGTTTCTAAAATCTATCTCCCTTCTCCCAGAAGCTGCTGAAGTATCTCTCTTGCCTGATTGTTGTTTTCTTTCCAATACCTCAGCTTAGGTTACTTTTTTCAGATGTGTCAAGTTGACACCTGAAGCTACCTGTATGGCAGAAGGATTGGTGAAAAGCAGAGCAAGGAGATTTAATCAAGTACAACAGAAAACAGGGCTCAGTGAACTGAAGTTCATACTTCAAGTGTCATTCAGCCCTTTGAATTTAAATAGATGAATAATTGGTTCATGAGGCAAAAGGTTTGCAGAATTCAGAAATCCTGACCAAGATATGGTCCCACTCAGAATTGTCTCAGCTTGGTCCCTGTAAGGTAGAAGTTCACAGCTTCAGCTGAGCAGTGAAGTTAATAAGATGATCTTTCCTCCTCCAGGATACTCTATTGTCACCACAGACAAATACTTTCATGGTGAGTAAAGGAAATTTCCTGGGTCAATTTTCCGGCAGAAAACTGTGCATGCAGGGTATGTGTGCTAAGAAGAACCTGTAATTTTAAAACAAACAAACAAAAAACTAGGAAGGGGTCCATGAGGTCTGTGTGAGTCAGGATTCATTAGGTAAGAAAAGACAGATCAAAATGGAAGAAATCCCCTCATTTCGTTACCAGAGATAATTTTAGGAAGTCTTCATCTTCTGTTAAATACTAACATTTTAACATATCCAACAAAGAGATCATTTTCTTAGACAAGTAAAATACAAATGAGATGAAATATTAATTTTCCTGTGAAGATTCCCTTCATTTTGTTTTTACACCTCAGTCTTGATAAATTTGCGGAATAATCTAAATTTGATATGAAAAAATCTTTAAAAAATGTTTCTGCCCTGAGGAAATATAAACAGAACACAGCACATCCGGTCAGTGCCAGGTAATCAGGCACAGGAACCTTTGTTATGTCGCGTTCCCACCCCATTTCTGTCAGTGGCTGTGCAACAGCATGGCACTTTGAAGCTCAGGCAGACCTCATTCCCATCATTGTCTTGCTTCAACCTCACAAGTCATGGGATTATAAGCATGTTCTACCACACAAAGCATGACTTCATTTGATTCTGCAAATTTCCCTCTTGACCATATATATAATTTTGAAGACATTTCCTGTTAACTGTCTGGTGGTTTGTTCTTTTGGTCCTAATTGTCCTCCTTTGGCAGGATGAGTTTTTTTTGTTTTTTTTTTTTTCAAAAAATAGGTGAAGGATGTCAAGGAGTTTGTCACCCTTAAAATCCTTTCTAATCAAATGTAAGCAAGGTTTGTAAGAGAAAGACAGCTCTTTCAGCAAGCACACCTGGGGTCCTTTTTCAGTTTCCTTTGGCTGTCATGTCGCTGATGTCCTAGTATCCGAAAGGACTAATACTGAATTCTGTTTGTCTAACATCAGGAGCTGGACTCTGACAGCATTCAAGAGAGAGTAGTTACAATGCTTTGCAAGAAAAGCTTAAAGCACAATCAGCAAGATCAAATGTTTAAAAAAGTTTGAAAAATAAGTACTTGTAAGAATGCCTTAGGAATTTTAATAACGATAATCTTACAAACATCATCTTTAAGATTTATCCTCCACAATCCTTTGTGATTCAGGTAGGCCTTCATGACATGTGTGCTTTGTAAACAACCTCTCTTTTCCATTGTGGAATAAATAATCTGTTCACTTTATTTTGAACAAATGTTACTTAGCCAAACAACCATCATACCTTATTACTTTTTCAACCTTTTTATCTTCATGCTGATGTCCTTCATTAGGTTTCTCTTGTTCCTGTTTCTTGGTTCCTATATCTTGTATATTGTTAATATCATAAGACAGAAAAATATAAAAAATATGAACTTTTTTATTCTGTCATTTCTAAATTTCCAACAATGAAATGCTTTTGATAATAAAAAAATGTTACTTTGAATTGGTCAAATTTACATTTTACATATAAAGGAATAGCTTGGATTTGGGTGGTGTACTGAGTCTCATTCTGCCCAATATACAATTACCCTGTGCCCTTAGGTGGATTTTTAATCCCTTTGGATTAATTTTCTTCTTTTTTTAATTGATTACACTTTATTCACTTTGTATACCCCCACAAACCCCTCCTACCTTCCCTCCCAATCCCACCTTCCCCCATCCTTCTCCACACATGCCCCTCCCCAAGTCCACTGATAGGGGAGGTCTTCCTTTCCTTCCTTCTGATCCTAGTCTATCAGGTCTCATCAGGAATGGTTGCATTGTCTTCCTCTGTGGCCTGGTAAGGCTGTTTCCCCATCAGGGTGAGGTGATGAAAGAGCATGCCAATCAGTTCATGTCAGAGGCAGTCCCTGTTCCCATTATTATGGAACCCAGTTGGATACTGAACTGCCATGGGCTACATCTGTGCAGGGGTTCTAAGTTTTCTCCATGCATGGTACTTGGTTGGAGTATGAGTCTCAGGAAAGACCCCGGTGCTCAGATTTTTTGGTTCTGTTGCTCTCCTTGTGGAGCGCCTATCCTTTCTCTATCTTACTATTTCCCACATCTTTCGTAATATTCCATGCACTCTGCCCAATGGTTGGCCATAAGTCTCAGCATCTGCTTAGATATTGTCAGTGCAGAATCTTTCAGGGGCCCTCTGTGACAGGCTCCTAGCTTGTTTCCTGTTTTCTTCTTCTGATGTCAATCTGCTCTGCCTTTATGGCTGGGGATTGAACATTTTAGCCAGAGTCCTCCCACTTGATTATTTTCTTTAGGTGTACAGATTGCTCAGACAACTAGGAATAGTGCTTCCTCAAGATCCAGCTATACCACTCCTAGGCATATATCCAAAAGAGGTTCAAGGTACACAATATGGACATTTGCTCAACCATGGTTGTAGCAGCTTTATTTGTAATAGCCAGAAGCTGGAAACAACCCAGATGCCCCTCAAATGAGGAATAGATACAGAAATTGCGGTACATCTACACAATGGAATATTACTCAGCAATAAAAAAACAAGGATATCATGAAATTTGCAGGTGGGAACTAGAAAAGATCATCCTGAGTGAGCTATCCCAGAAGCAGAAAGACACACATGGTATATAGTCACTCATATAGACATATAAAATAAAATAAACCTACTAAAATCTGTACACCTAAAATTATGAACTTAAGGAGTTCAATTAAAATATTTTTCATACCATACATTAAGATTACCAAGGATCTTCACTGGTAGACTGTTTGCTAAGAATGCATAGAGCCTTGGGCTTGATGCCTAGTATCACATAATGCTTATCATGGTAGCATAGAAATAAACCTCAGCACTCAAGAAGTACAGTACAAGAGATCAAGGTCATCTTTTGCCACATAGCAAATTCAACATTATTGTGGACTACACTAAATCCCTTCAATCAATCAATCAATCATCAGTCAATCAATAAATAATAACTTATTGGCAAATTATTAAATTTATATTTTCTTTTATATCCCAAGTCCTAGGAGGTTTTTACCGATAGTTGTATTTTGTTAAAAGGGCTTTTTTATGCATCTTGTCTCTGTTTCTCTAAAGTCTAAGAGTTAAAGAATGTCATGTTTTATGGAGATGTGGCCAAGATGGCAGAAGTTCCTTGAATAGTGGCCAAATTTTTATAAGAAACAAGATAAAAGGGAGAGAAATACAGATCATATCTGTTCCTCCAGACAGCTACTTTCTTTCCAAAGGAACCAGAGAAAAACAGCAGACTTTGCCCTTTAGTGCACAGTAGACAGGAAATTTGCTGTTGGTTGCAATGTTAGCTTGGACCTTGCACACTTCTATATTCAGTGAGAAAAATAGAAAAAAAAGAAAGTACTTTTTCATCACTCTTCTAATGCTAGGAAGAAACATCATACCCAAGGCAACTCTTATAAAAGAAAGCATTCATTTGTGGCCCTGCTCACAGTTCAAGGGTAGTCCTTTATCATCTCGGTGGAGAGCACAGTGATGGAGACGCGGCTAGGAGGGTTGTATCCTGATCCACGGGCAACAGGCTAAAAAGAGACACTCTGCCCAGCGTGGGCTTTTGAAATCTCAATGTTCACCCTGAGTGACACCTCCTCAAACAAAGTCATGCCTACTACAACAAGACTGCACCCCAAATCCTTCTCAAAAAGTCCAGGCCCTGGTGACGAAGCACAAATATATGAGACTATGGTGTGGGGTGAGGGGAGAGCATTCTCGTTCAAACCACCACAGAAAGAAAGACAAAGAGACTGAGACAGAGAGACACACAGAGAGAACAAGCCTGAGGGCATAGCTCAGTAAAAGCTTGTAGAGCTCCCTCAGAGGACCAGAGTTTGGCTCCTGGCACCCTTCTTGGGCAGCTCACCAGCTCCAGGATCCAACTCCTTCTTTTGGAGGTCTTTGAGCTCCTGCATCATGTACTCATATACACACACACATTATTAAAAAAATAAAATAAGTAGTTGTGTTTGTGCTACCTGAAACTAAATATGCAACAGCAGACACTGAAGTTGTACTCTAGTCAGAGAGCCTGTGATCTGACAAGCAGTGGATTAATGTCCTAATAACTTGTTTTGCATCTCATCTGTGGCCAGTAGGTTCTATGGGGTAAGGGTGAGTCAGAAGCCGTCAATCATTCCAGAACTCAGTCTAGCCCCTCTAGTCAATAACACTTCAGAGACCCTTAATGTCTGTGGTTCTCCTACAATCATGCCTTTCATTCTTATTTTCGAGATATCAATGCTAAGTGGAGTTAGTGTCTGCTAGAGTTAAGCTTGTACTCCTCTGCCAGAGCCATCTGGACTTGGGTGTAAAGCAGTGTTAACTCAGAACAAATCGTTAGTAGCATTTACATGCTAAACTATTAATAGACACATGCGGATTTCTCTCTGCAATGTAACATACAAGTGTGTCTTTGTAATACAGATTATTATTACTATTATTATTTTTACTTTATAAAGAAAATGGGTTTATTGGAAGCTGACAGACCACAGGCATGTAGCTATTTGTTTTTCCTTCTATCACAACATGTTGTTCGCATCATCTTAGAAGCATGAGAGGGGTAAAGCAGTCACGTATGGACAGATTCAGGGGCCAGTCTTGCTCTTCATACAACAACTGCTCTCACAGGAATTGGCTCACTCCACAAGAATCGCAGTAATTTCTTGAGAGTGCAATGCATAGGTTATAAAAGCATCCCTATTCTTCTGCTTATCCCTTCTGTTCTGATCAGTTTGATTAGTGCTCTCAAAATTGTGCAGGGATGACAAGACCACAAAGAGATTCCACCCTGATGTGTTTTGTGTCAAAATGAATTCTTTCACCAGAATGACTTAAATGAGTCTTTTTGGTTTTCTTCTGATTTTTTTTTCACCAATGGGAACTGAACCCAGTCCCTTGCAAATACTGAACATGTGTTCAAATACCCAGTCATATCTGTAACCCTTCACAGGTAGTTTATTAGTTGTCCATTTTGGGCTTTTTGAGACAGTTCCTCATTGTGCAGGTCAAGTTAGAAATCCTTCTCACCTTGTCTCCCCACCCCCACTTTTTCTTAGATTACAGGCATGCCCCATGCCCAAATCCTAGTGAGAAATGTTTTTTCTTTTTGTAAATTATCATTGTTTTTTCGTAAATTATCATTAGTTTTTGAGATTATCAGTATTCATTCTCTTATGGTGGGTTTGCCTATATGGACTCTTAGTAGTAGTATCCATAAAAATCACAGTTCTGATCTCAGGGGAAATAAAAGACAGATGATGCTGGAGACAAATATGACTGACTGACCAGGCACCGGGGACAGAGATTCAGGCTGTCCCAAATAAGATGTTCCAGGATGGAAACAGTTTCATGAAGTTTTTATAGTTACAAAATAAAAAAGGAAAGTGAAAAAAAATCAAAGTATCTTTCAAATGCATCATTCGAAGTATCTGCTATATGGCTTACAAAAAGCAGAGATGTCTCTGCAGCAGGTCTCAGCCGCTTTCTAATAGTACTTTTAACTTTTGGATAGGAGGAAGCTAATGGTGTGTTAGATTTCAAAAAGAGATGACAAAACCATTATACTTACAGTTATAAGATTAAGATAAACAAAAAAGAGGACCCGGGGTAAGATGATCAATCCTCACTTAGAAAGACAAATGGGATGTAAGAGAAAACAAGTAACAGGACAGGGTCCTACCACAGAGGGCCTCTGAAAGACTCTACCTAGCAGTGTATCAAAGCAGATACTGAGACTCATAACCAAACCTTCGGCAGACTGCAGGGAATCATATGAAAGAAGGGGGAGTTAATATGATCTGGAGAGGATAGGAGCTTCACAAAAACCAAATATATCTGGGCACAGGGGTATTATTAGAGACTCTTTCTCCAACCAAGGACCATGTGTGGATATAAACTAGAACCTCTGCTTGCTTGCAGTTCAGTATCCAAGTGAGTACCCTAGTAAGGGGAATAGGGATTATTTCTGACATGAACTCAGTGGCGGGCTCTTTGACCTCTCCATCCTGCAAGGGAGGATCAGCCTTCCTAGGCCACAGAGAAGGACTTTGCAGCCAGTCCTGAAGATACCTGATAAACCAGGGTCAGATGAAAGGGGAGGAGGTCCTCCCCTATCAGTGGACTTGGAAACGGCAAGGAGTAGATGAGGGAGGGTGGGACTGGGAGGGAATGAGGGAGCAGGATTCACCTGTGATACCGAGTTAATAAAATGTAACTAATAATAAAAATTAAATTAAAAATAAAAAAAGATTATTAGGTCAGATAGAGGTGAACAGTAAAAGGCTAAGGGGACCAAGGTTAGCCTGATGCTAACTCCAGCTTTCTATGCCTATAAAGGTCTAACTAGTCTGGATCAGAATACCAGACTTTGACCTGTCCATTATACAATGCCAATAAGCAGAGGCTGGAGCTGTATCTTTCAGTTGTTCTTTATTCACAGATAGTTGACAGTCTGGAAAGGGAGACGATTTACATCCTGAAAGATCAGCATTACCAGCTAGAATACTTAATAGGATATCTCAGCAGAGATATGAAAACATTCCAAAGCTTAGTATTAGGCTTCACAGTCCCCATCAAATTGTCATCTAGTTAACCTTGTCTCTAAGAGTCTCTCCTATTACTTTCTGCACTTTCCTTTATCACCACTCTCTGTGTAGTGGGATTTATCTATGCCCAAAGCCACTGAGTCTTAGTTTTCTGCTCAATGTGCCCTCTAGACTATGTCTAAATTAATGTTTAACTCACCACAAATACCTTTAGTGGTGTATGTGTGCTGAGCTATGAAAAACATATAAATGCAGATTTGTTTTAATAATGTGGAATATTTATGTTCTCTTATTGTATAGAGTAGGTACTTGATGTTTTTGTTTTGTATATTTGTTTCTTTGGGTTAGATTTCAGCCCATCATTGTCCTTTGTAGAATAAAACTCTCTAGGAAACCACTACCCAGAGACTTCAAAGTCCCTAGAGGAATGGCAAGAGGAATAAAATACATGTGTTCCTTTACTCAGAAATCAAATTTCTAGACTCTAAGCAGTTGATTTCCTCCTCCCCAAAGACTATTTCTGAATACAAAAGGCATTAAGAGAGATAACCTCAGGGACTGTCTCTGACATGAACTGATTGGCCTGCTCTTTGATCACCTCCCCCTAAGGGAGGAGCAGCCTTACCAGGCCACAGAGGAAGACAATGCAGCCACTACTAATGAGACCTGAAAGACTAGGATCAGAAGAAGGAAAGAGAGGAAGACCAGCCCTCCCCTATCAGTGGCCTTGGGGAGGGGTATGGGCAGGCAGAGAAGGGAGAAGGAGGATGGGAAGGGAAGAGGGAGGGAGCTACAGGGGAGATACAAAGTGAATACTTTGTAATTAATAAAAATAAAAATTAAAAGAGAGAGAGAGATGGCCTCTGCCAAAAAAGGAGGCCTGTTTTACCTATCTCACTCCCTCCTAGTTCCATCTCACACAATTTTTCCAAGATAAATATATACCAGAAAATCTGTATATGAATTTCAAATGTAAGGAGAAGTAACCCCTTTCTTTCAGGTCTAAATTTATTCACTTTGTATCTTAGTTTTAACCCCCTTCCTTGTCTCCTTCCAATCCTACACTTCCTCCTTTCTCCCCTATCCTTTTCCCATAGTCTACTGATAGGGGAAGACATCCTTCCCTGCTATCTGATCCTAGCCTATCAGGTCCCATCAAGACTGCCTGGATCCTCTTCCTTTGTGGCCTGGCTAGGTGGCCCACCAGGGAGAAGTGATTAAGGAACAGGCAGCTGAGTTCATGTCAGAGATTATCGGTTCTCCCCTTACTAGGGAACCCAAATGGCGACTGGGCTGTCTATGGGCTACATCTGAGCAGGGGTTCTAGGTCCACTCTATGCATGGAAACAACCTAAATGTCCTTCCACCAAAGAATGGATACAAAAATTGTGGTACATTTACACAATGGAGTACTACTCAACTATTAAAAAACAAGGAAACTGTGACATTTTCAGGGAAATGGATGGAACTAAAAAAGATCATCCTGAGTGAGGTAACCCAGAAGCAGAAAGGTAGGCATGGTATATACTCACTTGTAAGTGGATATTAGCCATATAGTCAAGGATAAACATACTAAAGAAGCTAAACAACAAGAAGGAGATGCTTAATTCTCATTCAGAAAGGAAGACAGGATAGACTCTGAAAGTGGTAGAAGAGAGGGAACAAGATAGGAGCCTACCACAGCTGTCCTCTGAAAGACTTCACCCAGCATGGGATGGAAGCTGATGCAGACAATCACAGCCAAACTTTGGACAGAGCCTGGTGAATCTTTTGGAAGAAGGGGGATATAGAAGGACCTGGAGGGGACAGAAGCCCCACAAGTTGACCAACAAAGCCAAAAACAAAAACAAAAACAAAAATAAAAAACAGCTGGGTCCAGCAGGGGCTGCAGAGACTGAGGATCTTTTAAAAGTAGAACAAAACCTGCATAGGCAGTAGCAGGGTCCAGTGACTTCTACAGCCAAATGCACTTGTGATTTCATGTTGGAGTATGCTTGGCACATGGATCTATCAGGCATCTAGGAAGTATTGAGAATATACAAGTTGCCAACTACTATAGTGATTAGAAACAATAACAAAGATATTTCTGGAAGACTTGGTAGACTAATAGTTTGTTAAGAAATTATTAAGCAATTCAATTAAAGATT
>CM053757.1:183978-201818 GCA_028658305.1 Pachyuromys duprasi | reverse complement strand
AAATTAAAAAAAATTTGATACGCAAAAAAAAAGAAAAAAAAAGATTTACCTAAGGTGTTTATGTTTCACAACTATTGAATACAACAGAACACTGTTGAGATGGAGCGAGGTGTCCTGGAATTTGATGGAGATTTTTTTCTGTTGAACATAACTTGGGGGAGCTTTTTTGGCAAAACGTCAATATTCACCAAAGCCTCTAATATCAGTGTCTACCAGGTCATTTGTCTCCTAAACTGGAAGCACAAATTTCATTGAAAAAGGGTGCATATTGGAAAGGAGCTCTACTATTGAAGAAAACTTAAAGGGAGATTTTATTGTAGCTAGAGAGCTTTTATGGTGCAGAGTACAAGTGGGTTACTGCTGAGAATCTTTTTCTAGGGGGTTAATAAGGATTATTGGTCAGAGAGATAGAGAGCTGACTAATCAATTCTGCTGTCCAAATAACAGATCTCCATGAGGCATTTGATTGCCTATCTCAGATAGGCTGGACTGCTGTTTCAGAAAAAAACTTCAAGAACTATAAAGTATTCAATCACGCCTATTAAGTAGGTGTGCTCAATAGGTTCTTGTGCTAGGGAGAAGGAAGATAAAGACAGGAAACCAGTACATGAGCCAGTTTCTCTAAATATGACATTTCTTGCCTCTGCCTAGGATGAAATTATCTCCAAAACCAATGATATTCCTAACTTCTGGCCAGGCTAGAACTGTCCATTTTCTAGGTACCCACCAGAACCCCACAGCTTCTTGAAATTTTTCCTTCCACTAATCTCATGACACTAGATCTCACTAGAAAGGATAGCAGATTTGGTCATGTGTGTCCAGGAATTCCTCCTTAAATAATTCTTAATTTTCACAAATGAATGGAAACTAAGGGTATAAAAGTGAATGAAGCAATTGTGAGAGACTTGTGCTAACACAGAGACCAGAAACTACTCCAAGAAATGGAGGAGAGTAAAGAAGATGATTGTGACATTATATGGCAATGCCCTGCAGAAGCCACCATATTCCTGGCTTTGGAGATGAGAACATGTTGACAGGTCAATCTTTTCAAAGAGCAGATCTCACTGAAGCATAGAGACATTGTTCAGTTTAACACAGACACTGTTTTTGGAGATAGAAAGAATGGGGCAAATGAGACCAATAATGATTTTTTTGTAATGTCAGGACTATAACATCATAAAGTAGTGAGGTGGAAAAAGTGAATTGGCCCAAGTAATCAGTCTTTTTGAGGAGTGCATGTATATGAATAACCTAATAACCTAAGCATAAGAATAACCTAAGTGTAAACATACGCATCCAGTTTTAAATGACATAGGATGCACAAAGATAAACAACCTAATTATGTAGGTTGTTATTTATGAAAAGTCCAGGTATATTGTGTATATATGTCAGTTTTATAAAACTTGCATTTTCAAGCTGGATTTTTTTATGTATCTAAAAAATGTCTAAAATGTTTATGTATCAAAAATGTCAGTAAGCCTACAACTTTAACTTTTACTCCCTATCAGAAAATCACTTCTGGCCATCTTGAGAGGATTTTATATAGTATAACACTTTCTCTAAACAAATAGTGTTAAAACAAGAATATCATGAAATTTGCAGGTAAATGGTGGGAACTGGAAAGGATCATCCAAGCAGAAAGACACACACGGTACATACTCACTCATATAAACATATACTATAGATGATACTACTAAAATCTGTACACCTAAAGAAACTAATCAAGAGGGAGGACTCTTGCTAAAATGCCCAATCCCTATCCAGAAGGACAAAGGGGATGGACATCTGAAGAAGGAGAGGGCAGGGAACGGGTCAGGAGCCTGCCACTGAGGGCCTCAGAAGGGCTCTGTCCTGCAGACTATCGAAGCAGATGCCGAGACTTATGGCCAACACGTGGGCAGAGCACAGGGAATCTTACGAGGGGAATGGGAAATAGTGGGATCTGGAGAGGACAGGAACTCCACAAGGAGAGCAACAGAACCAAGTGGTCTGAGCGCAGGGGTCCTTCCTGAGACTGATGGTCCAACCAGGTACCATGCATGGAGGTAGCCTAGGACCCCTGCACAGGTGTGGCCCATGGCAGTTCAGTGTTCAAGTGGGTTCCATAGTAATGGGAACAGGGACTGTCTGTGACATGAACTGATTGGCCTGCTCTTTGATGACCTCCCCCTGAGGGGGGAGCAGCCTTATAGGGCCGCAGAGGAAGACAATGCAGCCACTCCTGATGAGACCTGATGGACTGGGATCAGAGAGAAGCAAAGGAGGAGCCCCTGTCAGTGGTCTTGGGGAGGGACACGGGTGCAGAGGGGGGAGGAAGGGAGAGATTGGGACGGGAAGAGGGAGGGAGGGAACTACAGGGGTATATAAGGTGAATAAAGTGTAATTAATAAAGAGTTTAATAAAAAGATAGTCTATAAAATTTCCAGCTTACATATCCTTGTCTATGATCTGGTGTGTGATAAAATTGCAAGCAGGTAATGTAATGGAGTCAGAGTATGAAATAATCATAGTGAGATTTAAATAAACTAATTATCTTAATATAATAAAAATATTATACAATAATATGAATAAATTAAAATAAATAAACAAAATAAGTCAAACATATTGCTAATATTCTTAATAATATATTATTGGTTTTGATCATGTGGGTTTCTTTCCAGCCTACCCACTCTTAGTTCTAGTGGTCAGCTTTTTGAACCTGAATTCTGGAGTATTAGCTAGACTCTGACATCTATAGAAGTGCTACAGTACAGTAAACAAATTGTTTTGGTTTTCCATGTTTCAGTTTCTTCAATAAAGTACCCATTCTAAGAGATTCTTAACAGAGGGTTTTCCTACCAGTAGTTGGAGGAGATAATGCAGGTAGTTCTCTTAATTTACAATAAAAGTTGGAAGCTCCCAACAGCCAAGCATAAAAGTGCCAAGCAAGAGGACTGATTATTTTTGTTTTACTTAAATTTTTTAGTTATTTAAGTATATTATGTGAAATTTATTTTAAATTTTATTAAGATAAAGTACCAAGCAAAAGGATGGAATAAACACATTATTTTATTAATTATAACATCATTTTATCTTAGTGTTGGTGTCTAGGAACAGAGGCTTATTAAATAATGTTTCTGAACTGTTTAGCATTCACAATATGTTTAGCAAATATTAAGGCCGAGAAATAGGTTTATCATATCAGTAATTATAAAAATGTAATTGAATTCTTAGGCAAAGGAATACATATAATATTATAAAGTGAATACAAGTGTTTTTTATAGATATAAACAGCCCTATAATACTGGATTTTGTAAGTATTACTTTTAAATTTTCACTAATTGGCAGACTTAGCTAATGCATTAATATTTAGTTTAAAATAATAATTGTAAATTCATTTATGAACAAGACAAGTCACATATATTTTCAGGCAAATAAAATTTCAACTATAGAAGCTAGTCAAATACAATCAGGTTCTGCAATTTTAATCATTTTCACCTATTAAAATAATGCTCTTATTTTAGCACTAACCTCTTTTTAATTTTTTTTTTAGTATTTACCTCTTATATGTATGTATTCCTATTCAATCTAATGAGTTAGAGAAGGAAGTCATATGCTTATACATAAAATTTACACTCTATGGAAATTTAAAATTATTCAAAATTTAAAATACACTTCTATTATTTAGAAGCTGTTTGCCTCACATGCACTAGTGTCTCTTACTATAGGAGAAATCCGCCAGCCACAGTTTATCACTGCTTTAATTCAATATGCATAGGATGATAATCCCTCAGTGAGCTGTCTCCACAGTTAGTTTGCAAAGTCATGACTATTTCACCTGTATTTATACACCTTTGTATTTATACAAATCAGTAATTTCTAATAATAATAGACAATTTCTAATAGTTAATATTTCTAATAATAGTTTGTTAATTAGATGTTAGACATCAGCCTTCTATTTCAAAAACAATGCCAAGGACAAGTCTAGCACTCTTTATGCTGGGTGAAGTGGTAGACTTACTATTTCAAAAACAGAGTTGATTTTTTTTCTTTTTTCTTTTATTTACAGTTTATGTACTTTGTATCCCAGCTATAGCCCCGTCCTTCATTACCTCCCAATCCTACTCTCTGTCCCTTATCTCCTTCCTGCCCCTCTCTAAGTCCACTGAAAGGGGAAGTCTTCCTCTGAACCCAGCCTATCAGGTCTCATTAGGACTGGATGCTATGTCCTCCTCTGTGGCCTAGCAAGGCTGCTCCTCATCCCCCTGAGGGGGATATCAAAGAGCCAGCCACTGAGTTCATGTCAGAGACAGTCCCCACTCCCTTTACCAGGGAACCCACCTGGACAATGAGCTGCCATGGACCACGTTCGAGCAGGGGTTCTAATTTGTAGCTATGCATGGTCCTTGGTTGGAGAATCAGTCTCAGAAAAGACTCCTGTGCCCAGATATATGGAACTCCTGTCCTGTCCAGGTCTTTCTAACTCCCCCTTCCCTCATATGATTCCCTGCATTCTGCCCAAGGTTTGTTATAAGTCTCCGCATCTACTTTGATACACTGCTAGGCAGAGTCTTTCAGAGGCCCTCTGTAGTAGGCTCCAGTCCTGTTTCTTGCTTTCTTCTACTTCCAATGTCCATCCGATTTGTCTTTCTAAGTGAGGGTTGATCATCTTACCCTGGGCTCTCCTTCTTGTTTAACTTCTTTATATGTACAGATTTCAGTATGTTTTTCCTATCTTACAGGTCTAGTATCCACTTATAAGTGAATATATACCATGTGTGTCTTTCTGCTTCTGGGATACCTCACTCAGGATGATCTTTTCTAGATCCCACCATTGGCCTGCAAATTTCATGATTTCCTTGTTTTCAATTGCTGAGTAGTATTCCATTGTGTAAATGTACCATAGTTTCTGTATCCATTCCTCAACTGAGAAACATCTGGGTTGTTTCCAGGTTCTGGCTGTTATGAATATAGCTGCTAAGAACATGGTTGAACAAATGTCCTTGGGGGAGATGCAAATCAAAATGACCCGACCCTAAGATTTCACCTTACACCCATCACAATGCCTAAGATCAAAAACTTAAGTGACAACACATGCTGGAGAGGTTGTAGAGAAAGGGCAACCCTCCTCCATTGTTGGTGGGAATGTAAACTTGTACAACCACTTTGAAAATCGATCTGGAGCTTTCTCAGACAATTAGGAATAGTGATTCCTAAACATCCAGCTAGACCTCTCCTAGGCATATATCCAAAATATGTTCAAGTACACAAGAAGGACATTTGTTTAATCAGAGTTGATTTTTAATATATGGAATACTAACATGCTGCTAGATGTTCTTAATAATATGTTATTGTTTTGATCATCTGGGTTTCTTTCCCACATGCCCACTATTTATGATAGAGGCAGGAACAGGTTTTTTGAATCTGAATTCTGGATTATTAGCTACATTCTGACACCTATAAAAATACTACAGTAAGCATATTGTTGTTTTTCTGTGCTTCATTTTCTTCAGTAAAGTGTTCATTGCAAGAGATTCCTAAAGGAGGAGGTTTTCCTACCTGTGGTTTGAGGAGATAATGCAGCTAGTTCTCTTGATTTGCAGTAGAAGTTAGAAACTTCCAACAGACAAGCCATCAAATACCAAGCAAGAAGATAGGATTTTGGTGTTTGGCTAATGGTAGATTTGCTAAGTCTGCAACAGCAGCCAGAACCACAAATATAGCAGCTAGTCTAGTTCTATAGATCTGAGCTTATGTAATGGGTTGGCACAGACCAGAATGAGTTTGCAGATATTGAAAAGATAGAGTCATACTAAGCCACCTGCCCTATATTCTTGCAAAGAGGAGATACAGATGGAAGCAGCAAAGAAGGAAGTTCAAATATAGAGTACAACATTTAGTGCCTAAATAAGTTACAAGACTTTGTGTTAACCAAATCACTTTAATAACATTATTTATTCATTTAATTTCTGTGATCTCATGTTAATTAATGTTGACTGTGACATCCCATGTGTTAAATGTATTAAAAGTATTTTGTTCATGAGATAGATGACTTTGAAATTCAAATGATGATATGAGTTTAAGTAGTTGGCTAATACAAAAATCACCTCACATTTTTTTTCAGTTTCTCAGGTATTTTATTATAGTTAAGATGGAAAAAAGTGACCAATATAAAACACTATGGTGATCAACATTAACATGCTATACTTTATAATATACTACATACAGTTTTAAATTTTATTTGCTAGCATATCAATCATTCACCACAAACTGTGCTTTAGTATATTATTACATTGAGTTTAGTATAATACAGCATATGTAGCTACCCATAGTGTCTAATCTTAGAGCATTTCATCACCTTCAATAAACCACTTCAGCCATTTATAGTCATTCCCCAGCTCCTACCCTCCCTTCTCATCCCATTACCCAAAATTATTTTTCTCATGATTATGATAAAATACTCAATAAAAAGCAACTTAAAATAATAAAAGTTTGCTTTGGTTTAGAAAATATGGTCCATTATGGCGGGGAAGGGACAGCAAGAAAGCAATGGGCGGCAGGTCACATGGCATCCACGGCAGGAAGTGGAAAGAGGTGGATTTTGAAATTTAGAATATCTTTCTACTTCATGTTCAGCCTGACACCCAGCCCATGTGAGTCAGTGTGCGTTTTCCCCACTCAATTACCCTTCTATAGAGATAATCTTAAGGACATACCCAGATATGTACATCCTAGATTATTCTAAACCTAGTCAAATTGACAATGAAGATGAACAATCACACTTGGCAAGCCTGAGTTTACTTGTCTCTGTGGAGCTGCCTATCCTGGATACTGAATTTAAATGAAACCATACAACATGTTATCTTTATCACTTTTCTTTAATCATTGAGGCTTTTCTTGTAATTTTGTAAAGAACTTTTGCAATGAAGGGCTTTATACAATAAACTACCATTGTGATACTTGAATGAAAAGACAAAGATGCTGAAAGCAGATTGTTCGAGATACATACAATATAAATTATCTGCAAACTACCAAATCATCATTTCAACTGCATCAGCAAAGCTTCATAAAATATGTCTTAAAGATTTTTTAGTTAATGTAGTATTATGGGATATAACAAGATAGGCAGTAGTAGGTCCTGAAAGGAACATCTGAGCATTCTAGATGTTGCTATTTCATAAGAGGAAATCCACCAGAGTGTAAGGCAACAGATAGTGTGAAAATAAAATGCCAGGGGGCTTTACGGGAAGATTTTCACTTCAAAAGATTTAAGACTTCTCATCTTAACTGGATTCCAGAGAAAATATGAGAAAAGCTTTGATTTCAAACAGATAAAGGTTGAGGAGAAAAGCAAACTAGAAAACAACTGCATCTTAGACAGAAAGGCTAAAAAAGAAAAAAAGCAGCAATATGGTTCAGCAGCAATATGGCTCATAAGGTCATAATCCCTCCATTCATTCACCCATTCATCTCTCTCTTTTTTTCTCTCATACACACAGTGATGATGATGATGATGATGATGATGATGTTGATGTTGATAAATAGCAACAACAATATTTATATTCCTTCAAAATATTATCTACTGCCACTTGGTTAAATGTTTCATAAAACAGCCATAATCTTCAGAATGCCTTTCCTCATAAGACATTCAAAACATTGACATGTTAAGCAAAGGAAGAGAATTTCAGACCAGTTTCTTGTGTGAACATTGTGCTCCTCTATTTAAAATGTGCACCACACACCTTTGTAAAGTGCTGTCAAGCAATCAGCTGCTGAAGCAGGAGTACTCTCAGCACTGGAGTTACTATGAAATGAGAGTTTCAGGAGTTGATTTGGTTTTGAGGGCTCAAAAAACATGTATTACTTTTTGTGTGTTTCAGTTACTGCCAGGCTTTGAGTTCAGGGATGAGTTCCAACTACTAGTGGGTGTTTTCAGTGGTCTTAGCTTACTTTAACTTAAAAGCATGGTTTGGGAGGGGAAAGGCATATTACCATAAAAATATCTACTGGAGAATACCAAATATTAGAATCTGAAAACCTACAAGTGATGTCTGAAGGTCCAGTTAGACCAGAGAAGCAACAGAAACAAATATAGAGTCATTTATTATACCATCAATGATGCTCTTCTCCATGAGGGTGAAAATCAAATGTGTGTACATGAATTTGTGAATTTTTGAGTATATTAAAAAGACCTGAAAAGAAAGTAGCACAGAAAAGCTTAGTTCATTTTAAACATCCTTATTAATGCTTTAACCTTGGCTCCAATTCATTGGTGAAATTTATCTGAATTATGGTATTTTCTTATCTCAGAAGCTCATTGAACCAAGATTTGACCTTTAGGAAGAATTTATTATGAGGCTTAGGCAGCCATAGCTTTGGAGAGTTCATAAAATGGACAAAAAGAGCATCATGTGAATTTTTTAGCAATCCAAATATTCATATATTTTTAAATAGCACCCACAAAGTAATGTTAATAACTTCTTAAATCAACTTTATGAGTTTCTCTTCCATACTGTCTCATAATTATGGAGATAAAATGTCTAACAAAAGGAAAATTGTTGAATTTATTTTATTCCTCATAGTCCTAATATGTTGGTTAAAATATTTGGAAAATAGTGTTTCTTTATTTTTCTTTTCTTTCTTTCTTTTGTTTTGTATTTTACAGATCCTTTTATGTGGCAGTGCCTGGTGTTATAATTGGATATAGTTTTATGCCTAAGGCTAAGACTCTCTCATTCATAAATACGTTATTATAAAAACATGCCATATTGGACTATTAGTGTGATGCAGTTTTTCTTTAATTTAGGTTGTTTTCCAGTCTCAGTATTATCACTGAGCTTACTCACCCAGCAAATATGAGATTCATGCAATTCAGAGCCAAGGACTGTTACTCTCTTGCACTTTCAAAACTGGAAAAGGTAAGACCGATATTAAGAAAGTTTGTGTATTTGGGGTCAAAGATTATATAAAATATACCTTAAAAGAATAATAGGATTTGATGATTGCCAGGTCTAGCCATTAGACTGATTTAAGAAGTGGAATTGTAAGAATGCAATGGTCGACATCATGACTCAAATAGAAAAAAAGGAGAGATAGTGTTACAGTACTTTAGACTCAGAAGATGGTGAAGTGTGTCAGCAGTTAAGAGCACTTGCTGCTCTTGCAGAGGACCTGTATCCATTTTCCAGTGCCACACTGTGTCTTGCAAGTGTCTGTAGCTCCAGTTCCACAGTATCTGATCCCATCTTTTGGTCTCTGTGCATACCAGGCACATGCATAGTGCACATACATACATGCAAACAAACATTAAGCCACAGAAAATAAAACCAAAGTATTTATCTTAAAAATTGTACAAAAGAGAAAAAAACCTTTGGAACCAACAAAGCAAATAAATACACTGAAAAAAACCAACACATGTGTGCTTCCTAAATAATCATTCTCTGCATCTTACAATGTAACATTTCCTTCAGTGTTTCTATGTATAATGCTGTCATATTTAGCTCCCACTAACTAGATTCAAATTTAAAAAATGTTTCAGATAATAAGTTTAACATTTTAGTTAATAAATTTCTCTATTACACATAAAAAAGATTTCCTTTTGTAATTAATAATCCTCTTTCTAAATCATCTTAAGTCACATAATGATAACCTAGAATGATAATACTGTGTGATCACTCACTTTATGATATATTCATTTTCAAAATCAAGCTATCAGATTCATTGAATATTTACATTTCACAATCTTTACTATTTTTTCATAAAAGTATTAGTTCTCTAGAACCTTTAGTTACTCATGTTTGTAATTATTATTATATTCAGCTTTTTCTTATAATATGATTGATAAACAATTTTTCTTAAAATTTATTCATGCATTTTTATTTATGTTAAATCATGAAAGGTTATTTTTTATTTTCTATTTTACTTTATTATCTTTTTTATTATATATTTGTCTTTCCTCCATTTTCTGTTTTAATTAAATTTTTATTTTTTATATTAATTACAGTTTATTTACTTTGTATCTCAGCTGTAGTCTCCTCCCTCATTCCTCCCAATCCCACCCTCCTATTGAACCGATGATGTTATAGTCATCTACAATTATAGTCTTTGCTTTGAAAATAATGTCATTCTCTGAGCCTCTATTGAACACCTATACCCTGCAATACAATTTTAAGAAAACCCTATCATGTCTTTATAACTTATTTGTTTGTATTTTAAAATAATTTATTTAGTTTTATTTTATGTGCATCAGTATGAAGGTGTCAGACCCCTTGGAACTGTGAGTCAGTGAAGGAAACCATTGAAAACAGAAACCTGGTGAAGATGTAATTGAACAATGGGGCCATGTTCCAGCCCCAGCAAGCAGCAAAACTTGGTAGTTTCAGCCACCTGCTCTGGCTTTAGAGTCAACATTAGAAGCCAGGGATTATGGGGGGAGAGCTGCTGAGGCCAGCTGTGCGGCAAGGGTATCTCCACATGGATAGTTACAGACAGTTGTGAGCTGCCATGTGGGCGCTGTGAATTGAACCCAGGTCCTTTGGAAGAGCACACAGTACTCTTTTTTTTTCATCTTTTAAAATTTTTATTAATTACACTTTATTCACTTTGTATCTCCCCTGTAGTCCCTCCCAATCCCACTCTCCTTTCCCCTTCTCGACCAATGCCTCCCCCCCCCACAAGTACACTGATTTGGGAGTGATTTCCTTCTGATCCTAGTCTATCAGGTCTCATCAGGAGTGGCTGCATTGTCTTCCTCTGTGGCCTGGTAAAGCTGCTCCCCTCCTCAGGGGGAGATGATCAAAGAGCAAGCCAATCGGTTCATGTCAGAGGCAGTCCTGTTCCCATTACTATGGAACCCACTTGGACACTGAACTGCCATGGGCTACATCTGTGCAGGGGTTCTAGGTTATCTCCATAAATGGTCCTTGGTTGGAGTATCAATCTCAGAAAAGACCCCTGTGTACAGATTTTTTGGTTCTGTTGCTCTCCTTGTGGAGCTCCTGTCCTCTCCAGGTCTTACTATCGCCCCCTTCTTTTATAAGATTCCCTACATTCTGCCTAAAGTTTGGCTATAAGTCTCAGCATCTGTCTTTAACCACTAAGCCATCTCTCCAGCACCTGTCTTTTTAAAGCAGAGTAAATTGTAATAATCTTTCAGAGGTCACTTCTCAACAGCCATATGGTTTAGACTTGGCAAGGAGTCATTCATACTTAGTCCTGTTAGTCTTTCAATTCACAATAGATCTTGGTAATTCATTTCGTTTTGTAATTTTAATAGGAACTATAGATATTTTATGTTCTAAAATTTAGATGTTAAATATTATCTGTAGGCCTAATGGGATGGCAGAGTGGAATAAATCACTTGCTGTTATAGGCCTGATGACCTGAGTTTGAGTCTAAGAACCCAAGTAAAGATGTAAGAAGGGAACTCATTCCACAAAGTTATCCTCTGACCTCCACTTGCACTGTGGTATGCTCATGTCTACAATCACCACCTCCTACTATATTCGTTTTTGCATGAATGAATAGTATTTTTGATTCTATAGTGTTGCTTAATTAATACTAGCTCATTTGCAAAATGGTTACAAAATGGCTAACTTAATTAAGGTGATCTCTTGCTTTCTCACATACTCTCTTTTATCACTCAAAATCACACATTCACTTACACTAATATTATAATTAAAATAAGTGAAGTTATTACCTTAATTTTTATGTTAACATTATTTTCTTAGCTGTTACTGTCTCTCCTCCCACTGGGAATTATAAACTTTATCTTTAAAAATTCAAGTGCTCTCATTCATCATCTCTTCTCCATGATGCAACTGCAATTTGCAAGCTGTTTTGCTTCCAGGCTTCCTGATATTTTAAAACTGTAATGCTCTTGTTAATTGCAACTTTTGAACAACAATACATAGTGTATGGGTAGATTTGTATTTTCATATTGAGCCAAAATTATTATTAATTTTTACTTATTCTTCACTCACATGTTCCATCCCTACCTTAATTTCCCCTCCTTTCTCTCCTCCCAGCCTCTCCTGTCCACTTCCCCATTCTTCCAGATCTAGTCCTCCTCTGTTTCCTTACCCCCCCCCCCGAGACTCATGTGTTTGAAAGCTTGGCCCATAGAGAGGTGTGGCATTGTTGGAGTAGGTTATGGCATTGTTGGAGGAAGTGTATCACTGTGGGAGAGGGGAGGTTAGGCTTTGAGGTCTCCTTGCTCAGGATACATCCACTGTGGTGCCCAGTCTTCTGCTGTTAGTGGATCAAGATGTAATACTCTAAGATTCTTCTCCAGCACCATGACTGCCTGGATGCTACCATGCTTCCCATCATAATAATAATGGACAAAACCAATGAAACTGTAAGCCAGCCCCAATTAAATATTTTTCTTTGTAAGAGTTGGTGTCTCTTCACAGCAATAAAACCCTAACTGAGACAAGTTGGTATTAGGGACACGGTATTGCTGTGGTAAGCCTGCCCATGTTTTTATTTGGGACTGTGGATTAGAAAAGCAGTTGAATGCTTTATGTGGAGAATAGACCCTTCTACTGGGAACATGGAAGACAATTGTGCTGGGGATGATTTGAACAGTGGGGGCCTGGCTAAGGTGGTTTCAGAAAAGAAGAATGTTAGTATGTGGCTTAGAAACTGTTCTTATAATTTTGCCAATGAATTTGGCTGCTTTTTTGCTATTGTCAGAAATATTTTTCTGAGGCTAAAGTGAAGAGTTTTGGATTAATTGCATTGGCAAAGAAAAATCTCAAAATAGGGCAGTATTACTATTAACTCCTATAAGAGTGCTTTAATGAAAAAGAGCAAGGTAAGCAAGGAAAAATACAAAATGTATGGTTCAAAGATGAAAGGGGAACCAGGAAGTGGAATGGAGCTAAATTCTGTGTTTAAGGAGATAAACAGATTATTAAATAAAATTAGGAAGTGGTGACCCAAGGACAAGATCTCACACAGCTAATCTTTCTTCTAGAGAAAATGAATTAAAGAAAACCTTAGGTCCAGGCCTAGTGGTGCATGCCTTTAATCCCAGAACTCAGGAGACAAAAGTATGCAAATCTCTGAGTTCAAGGCCAGCTTCCTCTAGAGCAAGTTGCAGAACAGCCAAGTGTAGTCAGTGAAGGAAACCATTGAAAACAGAAACCTGGTGAAGATGTAATTGAACAACATGGCCATTGTTGAACTTGGCCGTTTCAGCCACCTGCTTCTGGCTTTAGAGTCAACATTAGAAGATAGGGGTTATGGAATCTCCCTTCATGACAAAGAAACGCTGCTGAAGTGAGGTGTGTGGCCTCCCTGCATGGAGGCCTAGAAAGGCCATTATGTGTTGTGAAGATGAAGTCTGTATTACCTTGCAGACCCCAAGATTTTAGAGATACCAGATACAGGGGATACCTGCCAAAGTTCCTGCCAGGGGCTGGAATTAGCCTGAGAGAAAGAAGTGTGTTGCAGCCAACAAAGCTGAAAGGAGTTGGAGATCTGAAGAGTGTTTTAACATCAGACTTGGAGATGCAGAGCCTGGAGTTTACCCACCTGGTTTTTGGCCTTGCTTTGATCTAGTATTTCCTCACCATGCTCTCTTACTTATGTTTTGGAACAGTAATATATATCTTGTGCCATTTTATGTTGGAAGTATGTGTTCTGTTTTGATTTTCATAATACAGAGGATTGCAGTTAAGAGATTGCATGAATCTCAGAACAGACTTTGAACTTTGGACTTTTAAACATTATTGAGACTGATAGACTATGGGGATTTTTGAAGATTGGCTAAATGCATTTTCTATAGGTTATGACTACAAGCCTACGGAGGCCAAAGTGAAGTGTGGAACAGATATGGCCCCATAGACTCGTATATTCAAATGGTTGGTCCATGCGGAGTGGCACTATTAGGAGGGGTGACCTTGTTGGAGTGGGTGTGAGATTGGTGATGTTGTGTCACTGTGGGAGCAGGCTCTGGGGTTTCCTGTGTTTATGTTATGCCCAGTGTGGCACCCAGTCTCCTACTGCCTGTAGATCAAGATCTAGAATTTTCATATCCTTTTCCAGTAGCATGGCTGCCTGGTTGCTACCATGGTTCCCATGATGATAATGGTCTCAACTTGTAAGCCAGTCCCAATTAAGTGTTTTCCTTTATAAAAGTTGCCTCAGTCATGGTTTATCTTCACAGCAATAAAACCCTAACACCTTCTGAAAAGTGCAAGCCTCCTAGGGGTATCAACTAAATATGTTATATCAAGTTACATACAATTAAGTCTAGATATATACACTCATATTAAGGCTTGACTAATCAAGTCAGTAGGAGAAAATGGGTTCCAATATCAAGTAAAAGAGTCAATTTTAACTCCTATTTCCAGTGTTAGTGGTCCCACAAGAACACCAAGTTCCACAACCATAACATATTTTCAGAAGACCTAGTTGAGCGGGATAGGTCCCCTGATTCTCTGTTCAGTCTCTGTGATCCCTTTTGAGTTAGTTTATTCTGTGGGCCATGTTCTTATGGTGTCCCTGACCCCTTTGGCTCCTACAATTCTCCCCTTTCTTCTGCAGGATTCTTTGAGCTCCTCCCCCCATACCCCAGTGTTTGGATGTGGGTTTCTGCACCTGTTTCCATCAGTTACTGGAGAAAGCCTCTCTGATGAGGATTATGCTAGGCTCTTGTCCACTAGTATAGCAGACTATCATTAGAAATCATTCCCTTGACCTTTCCTGTTTGGTTCTACCCTAAGTCTATGGGCTATCCAGACTCTTGTTCCTGTCATTCCAGACAGTGTCAGGTGTGAGCTCCCTCCAGTGGCTTGGATCTCAAGTTTGACAGTCATTGGTTGACTGCTTTTACCGCAGCACATCTTACAGGCAGGACAAATTGTTGGTCAAAGTTTTTGTGGCTGGGTTGGTGTCTCAATCGTTCCACTGGAAGTCTTGCCTGTTTACAGAGGATATTCTGTTCAAGCTCCATATTCCCCGTTACTAGGAGTCTTGGCAAGGGTCACTTTCATGGATTTCGGGGAGTTTGCATTGCACTGTGTCTACCTTGCCCCTTTAATTCCCAGAACGCTCCCCTGCCACCCCCATCCTTCGTATTCCCGTTCCCACCTCCTCCGATTCCACCCACAACATCTATTCTGTTTTCCCTTCTGAGGAAGATCAGCTGTCACCTTGAGTCCTTCTTGTTACTTACACTATCTAGGTCTGTGGATTGTGGCATGATATCACAGCTAATATCCACTTATAAGAGAGTACAGTTTTTCTTTTTCTGGTTCTGGGTTTTCTCACTCAGGATGATTTCTTTTGTTGTTGTTCCATCCATTTTCATGCAAATTTCATTTTAAAAAAACAGCTGAGAAATAATTGTGAAAATGTACCATGTTTTCTTTATTCATTCATTAGTTGAGTATCATCTAGCTTGTTTCTAGTTTCTAGTTATTACAAAAAAGTTGTTACACATACTCGAGCAAGTGCCCTTGTGAAAGAATTGAGCTTCCTTTGATTATATACTCAGGAGTGATATAGCTGGGTCTTGAAGAAAGTCAGTTCCCTGGGTATCTGGGTGCCTGTGTGGCCTCTGGCAAAGTAGTGCAGTTCTGCTGGGTATGGTTTGGAATAGGGTGAAAAGGAAGGAAGGGGCTTTGGAGGGAAGTCTTGGTAGATGTTGAGGTGTGTTGATGGTCCACAGCAGGGTTTCACCGGGTATCTTCCAAAGTTAATGATAAATATATGCAACAGTAAAGAAATAAAACTGGATTCTGTTACTACAAATAATAAAGTTTACATGGATGAAGCTTCTTTCTGCTTACCAGACAAATTTCTCCTTTATTTATTTATTTATTTATTTATTTATTTATTTATTTAAATTTTTCTTTATATACATCACATCCTAACTGCATTTCCCCACTCTATTCCTCCAAGCTGTCTTCTCATACCTTTCCTAAACTCCTCCTCTGTTACTTATTAAAATAAAAGAGAGGAAGGAAGGAAAAGAAAGGAAGAAAAGAAGGGAGGGAGGAAGGAAGAAATAAAAGAAGAAGGAATGAACAAGCCCACCAGGGATATCACCAAACACATCATAGAAAATTACACTAAAACTGGACTCATACCTTTACATCAAAGTTGGACAAGGCAGCCCAGTAGGAGTAAGGAGGTCTCAAGCACAGGCAGAAGAGTCAGAGTCACCCCCTACTACTGCTGTTTGGAGTCCCACAAGAAGATCAAGCTACACAGTCATAATCTATATGTAAAGGACGTAGCTCCTACCCATTCAAGATTATTTTTTATTTTTTATATTAGTTACAGTTTATTAACTTTGTATCACTGCTGTATCCTGCTCCCTCATTCCATCCCAATCCCACCCTTCCTCCCTCATCTACTCCCTGCCCCTTTCCAAGTCCACTGATAGGGGAGGACCTCCTCCCCTTTCATCTGACCCTGGTTTATCAGGTATTTTCAGGACTGGCTGCACAGTCCTCCTCTGTGGCCTGGCAGGGCTGCTCCTTACTCAGGGTGAGGGGAGGTCAAAGAGCCCGCCATTGAGTTCATGTCAGAAATAATCCCTGTTCCCCTTAAGAGAGTACCCACTTGGATACTGAGTACCATGGGCTACAGGTGAGCAGAGGTTCTAGGTTATATCCATACGTGGTCCTTTGTTGGAGAAACAGTCTCATAAAGGACCCTGTGCCCAGATATATTTGGTCCTTGTGGAGCTCCTGTCCTCTCCAGATCATAATAACTCCCCCGTTTTTCTTATGATTCCTTGCACTCTGCCGAAGGTATGGCTATGAGTCTTTTTTTAATGTATTTTATTTATTTTTATATCAATCACAGGTTAGGTACTTTGCATCCCAGGAGTAGCCCTCTCCATCATTCCCTCCCACTCTCCTCATCCCTCCCTCATCTGCTCCCCCTGCCCTACAAGTCCACCTACAGGGGATGATCTTCTCCCCTTCCATCCGACCCCACTTCATCTTGTCTCCTCAGGGCTGGCTGCAATGTCCTCCCCTGGGATCTAGCTAGGCTGTTACACCCTGGTGTGTATGGGGGAGAGTCAAAGAGCCAGCCATGACTTTGAGTTCATGACTGAAACAGTCCCTGTTCCACTTACTAGGGTCTTCAGTTGGACACCGAGCTACAATGGGCCACATCTGAACAGGGGTTCTAGGCCATATCCATACATGGTCCTTGGTTGGAGAAACTGTCTTTTGTAAGACCCCTGTGCCCAGCTCAGTTTGGTCTTTGTGGAGCTCTTGTTCTCCCCAAGTCTTACTAACTTCTCCTATTTTTATTATTATTTCCTTCCCTCTGCTGAAGGTTTGGTTGTGAGTCTTAATATCTGCTTTGATACATTGCTATGTTGATTCTTTCAGAGGCCCTCTTTGGTATGCTCCTGTCCTGTTGCTTGTTTTCTCTTCCATTTAATGTCCATCCCATTTGTTCATCTAAATGAGCATTGATCATGCCAACCTGGGTCCTCATATCTTCCCTAGGTGTATAGATTTCAGCATGACACTCCTAACCTTTAGGTCTATATAAGTGAGTATATAACATATGTTTCTTTCTGCTTTTGGGATAACTCGCTTAGGATGATCGTTTCCAGGTCCCACCATTTGCCTGCGAATTTCATGATTACCTCGTTTTTAATTGCTGAGTAGTATTCCATTGTGTAAAAGTACCATAATTTCTGTATCCATTCCTCAACTGAAGGACATCTGGGTTGTTTCCAGGTTCTGGCTATTACAAATAAAGCAGCTAGGAACATAGTTGAGCAAATGTCCTTTTTGTGTACTTGAGCATCTTTTGGATCTATGCCTAAGAGTGGTATAGCTGGGTTTTGAGGAATCACTATTCCCAATTGTCTAAGAAAG